>CAJQZJ010033689.1:2317045-2370233 GCA_907164525.1 Lophiomys imhausi | reverse complement strand
AGCTGACATGTCTCGATATCAAAAAATCTTAGTTAAGAAAACATCTTTGAATGCCATATTCTGCAGATCTCTTAAGAAAAGTTTATTGTGACTTAAACTTTCTGAGAGAAGCATTCCATCCTAGCAGGACACAGGTGGAAGCCAGCAGGGAAGAGGTGGTAGCAGAAGCAGAAGGCTGCTCACCCCACATTGAGAAAGCAGACAGGGACTAGAAGATGAGCCCCAGCTACAAAGTGTCCAGTCTCTCCCACTAGTCGTCACCTCTTCCAGTGAGGCTCTACCTCCCAGTATCTGTGCAGCCTTCTGGAATAGTTCCACTAGCTGGGCAGCAGCTACTCAAACATAAGCTCATCAAGAACATCTCACATTTACAATGCAAAATGTAATAGAGGAATCTAAAATAATAAAGTAAACTTTAGGATGTTAGAATTGAACACAATCAACACAGTGATTTGAAAAACTCACATGACTGTCTTCCAACTCTGAGTCTGAACTCAGCCATAAAAATTTGCTAGAGAAATGCTATACTCTTTAGCTACTTTCACATATAACTTCTTTATTGACAGAGGCTGGAGATTTCTGTCACCATTTACACTCACCTAATAAGCCCTCTCCCAGTTCTCTGACACATTCTTTGTATGTACCAACTTTTGGTACTAGGATTAAATCTATGATGAAGCAGGCTAGAAATTCATCATTTATACCCATCTTTTTTTTTTGTTGTTAATGTTCTTCTTCTTTACTAGCAGTTGTATAAGAGGGACCTATTAAAATTAAGATTTTTCCAGTAGTAATTAAGAATATTAAGTAAAATCTAAAACCATTAGTTTATAAATTTATACATAAATATAAAATTTCCTGAATACGTATAATGTATTAAGCATCTCCATAATAATAAATAAAAGATTTTGATAACCTTAAAGAGACTTCAGATATATTTTATTCAGTCATATGGGGAAAATAATATTTTGAAAATGAGCCAAAAATCATAATATGTATTCATGCCTATGGTAGAATGGTGTATTCAATCAGTTTTCATATACTCCAAGTTCTTTCAGTTTGGGAGACAAAGGCAAAGTGAATTGCAATGAATGATTATTTCATGTGTGGCTTCAATTTTTGGGAAACCAGTTAATTAACTGAAAATTCCATCCTGGGCTTCAGAAATTTCTCACTCAGTAAGATAGACTAACAAGAGACAGCAGGGCTGGAGTGATAGCTCGTCAGTTAGAAATAGCGTGTACTTCCAGAGCCCCCAAGTTCAGTTCCCAGCACCCAGATCAAACAGCTCACAATCACCTGTGACTCTAGGTGTCTGTGCCCTTTTATGGCCTCTGCAATACTTATACACAGGTAGCATACACTCACACAGAAACACATGCATTCACATAAGCAAAAACAAAAGAATTCTTAAAAAATGTGTAAGAAAACACTGGTCTCACAGTTGAATATTTATTCTTAAGATACATTTACTGAGAATTAGGAAGTCTCATCTGGCCCTTAGCTATAGAAATTTATGGAATTCTTGTGAGTTACACCTTATTCCTCTTAAGATACTATCTGAACTAATATTTTTCTTAATTTTTATAAATGTTTGGTAATTATTCCATACTAGTAATAAAATACCTGAAACTAGCATAGTAAGCGTGGAAATACCCGTTTTGGCTTACAGTTTTAGGATGCAGTTGGGCTCCAAATGTTTACAGATGGTGTGATAATACTTCACAGGTAGCATATGACAGAGCAAACTGGCTTATCTCTACCTCTCAGGATGTAGAAAGAAGCATGTAGGGAGAATCTAGGGATAAAATATGCTCTTCAAAATTACACTCCTTGTACAAGTATCTTTTATTCACTGAAAGTAATTATTTTTTCAAGACTTACTGCCTTGGTCCACTAACCTAGGCCTAGTCCTGGAAACTTTTAGACTCTATACAATCTAATTTAGGCCTAGAATGTTTTCAGTCTCTGAGACTTACTGTTCAATAAGCTCACCCTTTCTACTTCTTTCTGAAACTCTGGTTGGCTGGTTCAACTCAGTTGTTCTGGCTCAAACTCCTCTCCAAGATGATTGATTCAATCTCGCTCCCCTCTTGGCCTCTGATTGAATTGCTCTGCTTGGCTTCACACTAACTCTACCAATCTGTTCTAATTTTCTGGCTTCTTCTCATTCTCTGGCTCATTCTGTTTTTACCTGTGTTGAGCTTGTTCTCTCTTTAACCTGTTTCCATAAAACTCTCCCAATAAAACTATCCCCTCTCCCTTTCTCTATGCTTTGCTCTCTTAAATTAACTGCCTTTCCTCTCTGTTCTAGTGAGAGTTGTGCATCTTCTAGTCTGTCAAATCTTTCTCTGATTCATCACTTTTTCTGCCTCTCAATTAAACATCACTTTCAAATATGGATCCTTCCTTCTACAAACTAACACTATCTTCATTGTTTGGGATTAAGGGTGTGTACTAAGGACAGGCCCTTATTCCATCCAGAGGGATTAAGGTGTGTGTTAAGGGTGTTTCTTTGTTCTAGCCAGAATATCCATATTTCTGGATTAAAATCCTCTACAACTCCCTGTGTTGCTCTTTAAATTTTTGCATCCTGTGATCTATTTCCTCCAACAAGGTCCCAGCTCATCAAGTATCTATTCTATGAATCTATTAAGGTAGAGACCTTAAAGTGTCTATTAACTGCAACTAAGCATTTAACACTCAAACTATAAGGATGGTATTTTAACATTGAACCACAAAAGTTGCTACCTCACTCTTTCTGCTTCTTCTCAACACCTGGAGTGATCACTCTGGACACAAAGCCATATCATGCCATGTCTTTGTACTAACCACTGTTCAGAGTCCTTTTCCAGTTAGAGTCATAACTGGAATTTGGACACTGGTGACTATAAGATCCCTGTATGTGATGTCATGATAGCTCTCTGATTTCATCTCCCTTTCTCCTTACCACTCACTACTCCTGAAAGACTGACCTTGTCATTATTATCATGTTTCATTTCAGAATGCTTGTGGTTAATTTTACCAGTTCCCAGAGTTGGTAAGCCCAGATATCTCATGGCTAACTGTGTGACTTCATGAAAAATTTCACATAAAAATAAAGATCTTGACATAGTAATTTCAGGCAGCAACTTTCTTCTATCTCCAAATCTATGTAGAAGATTTCATATTTTGTTTGTTCAAAGATACAATTTATTGCTACTGTCTTTTTTTTCTTCATAAAATTTTAATTCCTGCAGGGAGTTTTTGTTGATTTATCTCTTCTTCTATTCATTTTTTTCCTGTTGCTCTTTTTTTCCTAATTGATACAATTCTCACAACCACAGAGTGAAAACTGTATTTATTAATTTAGTTTTTTAGATAAGAACTTATTTATTTGTATATTTATTTACTGTAATTTTATGTGTATACACATCTTGCTTGCATGTATGTCTGAGCACATGTGCACTACTTTCATGAAGTGCCAGTGAAGGTTAAAGATTTATTGGACTTGGAATTACAGATGGTTATTACCTGTCATGTCATTTCTGGGAATCAAATCTAGGTTCCCTGAAAGAGGAGATAATACTCCTAAAACTTGAACCTGCTCTATATCCCTGTTCTTAGAGTCTTAACCAAATTGGAATCAGGTGTCAACAACATTTGATTCTTCTCTAAAGGCTCTCATAAGAAATATGCTTCCATGCACAACTATACTGTTTGTTGATCCCAACTGCTGTAATCTTGCTCATTATCAATAGAGGTTAATGTTAGCTACCAGACCCTGCCAATATAGTTTGGTCTGTAACTACCTCTATTCTTAAGCTATAGAAGGTATGATTTTATTTTTACAAATCTGTGTTCAAATGCTACCAGATGGATAATATTCTGCCCTATGATTACCTCATGCCCATGCAACATGTAACATAATCGATTGCTTTGTAGAGAAATGTAGCAATTTATGTCACTTCTTGCATTCAGTGAGGTAGAGAACTCCCTTAGGTAATTCAAGGCCATTTGCTATTCTGCTTGGTTCATTTTCTACAGCTCAGGTTCCTATGAGTGTTTTAGAAGATTATGAAAGACTGAAACTAGAAACAACCCAGGTGTCCCTCAACGGAGGAATGGATAAAAAAAAATTGTGGTACATCTACACAATGGAATACTACTTAGCCATCAGAAACAATGAAATCATGCAATTTGCAGCCAAATGCATGGAAATAGAGAAGCTCATCCCGAGTGAGCTAACCCAGACTCAGAAGGATTCACATGGCATCTAACCACTTATAATCAGATTTTAGCCATATAGTACAGGATAACTATACTACAACCAATGCACCAAAGGGAACAGGAACATAGATTTTGTTTCCTGCCAATGAAACACTTTGCCCTAGTAGTGCTTCCTTGTAGGCCCCAGTGTATGAGGAGGCTCTTGGCCCTCATATGACTGCTGAACTGGGGCAAGGGACTGTTATGTAGGGACACTCCACTCTGGAGGATTGGGATGGAAGGGATAAGGGGGAGAGGGTGGGAGGTTGGGACTGGGAGGGGTAGAAAGAGGGCACGGCGGTGGAATTGTAACCTGAAGTAATAAATAAACATAAAAAAATAAAAGGAAACAAAATCTATTGATATAGAATCATGTGCATGCCTTGAGAAAGTTATCTAAATCATTCTGCATCTACCTATAATAAACAACTTTCATTATTTATATATGACATATCCAAGACATGTACAGTTATGCCTTTCCCCTTGGAAGTCAAATCTCATTGATGTATTTAGAGAATATAACAAATTAGTCACTGATCATGTGGGTCAGCTTTCAGATAAAGTGATGTTAGAAGCCACCCATAAGGACCTGTGCTTTTCAGATCTTATCACTTCCTCTATCCATTGCATTCTACACTTTGATACCAACAATCCTTTTCTGGCTAGGTTCTACCCTTCTCTATTGTGTTTAAAAATCCTCCAACTTTTCCAAAATTCTTGGTCTTTTTTCTTCTTTTTAGAGTGTAATCTTTAAATCTCAGACTCCAAAAGAAGCTAGTTAATGGAATAAGGGAAGGGTTAGCAAGAATTGGAAAAGAGAGGACTAAGGAAAATTTGATAATTAAAGAGAGGGAAGCATAAAGTAATATTTCTAACAGGTTATTCACTTGATACATTTTATATTCTTACTTCACAGTATAATAATTACACAATAGCATATCTCTTTTTCTCTTAGAATGAGAAATGCTTAAGGGAAGAAGCAGAGATCATTGATTTATGTCTTTATTGTCATTTCTTGGCAGTTTTCAGAGCAGTCATCCAATAAATGATTCCTGAATAAATGACAAAATGAATGCATGAATTAAAAATATAAAATAGAATATATACATAATTTTCATCCAGCTTAATATAAAGCATGTAGTCTAACAAAAGATATCCAGATTGCAAATATCTAGGCAGATAGAGATGTTTAAAAGAGAATTACAGATAGTTTTGTCATGTAACAGAATGGAAATTATAAAGAAATATTGATTTTCAAAAAGAAGTAAATGCTTCCTTTCTAGTAGTACAGTTTTGAATGTAATCAAGATATTTGAACTACTTTACTGTACTTTTTTTCTGTGCCATTTACAAGTATGAATCATTTTATTAAATGCAAACATCCTTTCTTGGATGCCAATCTCATGCAGAATATACTCCAAAAGTTATAAATCTGCCTGGATTTTTTTTTTGATATCTGCTAGAGGATGTTCACATTAAGATAAATGGGTTGTCATGTTTCAAGAACTGTTTAGTTTCACTTTTAGGGGACCATCTGTCCTCTGATGAATGGCTCTGTGTATAAGATTGCGCATGCTGATTTAGCTCTTTTTAAAATAAATGCCATAGCTAATTATTGTTTTAGGAGTATGATTCTTAACCCCTCTGCTTTCCATAATTTTTCCTGAAGATAACTGTATAAAAAGTGTTTATACTCACTTAAAGGATTCTTTCAGGGTGCAAATGCAGTCATCATGAATTACAGGAAAAAAAGTGAAAGGTCAGATTTCATGTATTCTGAACTGAATCACACTCTTTCCTTCTGAGAAACTAACTCTTTAATGGAGTATGCAGTTTGGATGTGGATACTCTATGCACATGTTGGATACTAAGAGAAAAAAAGAGGACCAATTCTTTCCCTTGTATCAATTTACTAATCGTAGAATGGAGGGATGTCACAATGCAGTCACCCACACAGTTTTTGAACTGCCACTCAGCATCATGTGGAAAAAAATTACAATAAAAATTAAAATAAATTAACACATGAAATTGCATGAAATAATCCTTATAATTGCTTGAATTTATTTAATTTCAAGCTGTGAACATATATTCAAATCATTCAGATTACAACCAAAATTGTACAATCAACAGCATTATTCATTAAACATATACATTTGTATTTTACAGTTAGAAATCATCTAGGGACTTACAGTAATATACACACACACATAAAATATTCTTTAAGTTACCAAAGTTGTATTCATAAAACAAACAAGTTTTTTCTCAGTTTGATAAGCTACTCTAGGTCCCTCCTATGTGCAGCACCATTCTGCAGCACTATTTTTGACTTTATAAATTGTTCTACATTCTATTCATATATCCTCTATACAGTAACCAACTAGAGTGATTGTCTTTGATTATTACATAAAACTCTAACCAATGAAATAGGTTGTGTGAAGTGTAGATATTAATATTCAGAGCTTTTTAAGAAATATTCCAAATATTTCACAGTGCAGTTTTAGAGTTGAGAGAATTATGCTTGAAATTAGAGAAGAGTCTAAATACACTTAGAGTCATAAACACTCATTGTTAATTCTAGAAAAACCTAAAAAAAAGTTCACTTTATAGAATTTATTTTTTAGGTTATTATCCACAGACTCTGTTCCATAACTAAGATAGTAGGAAATATCAATTCCCTAGTACACTTTTCTGATAATTGTCTGCCTGAAGACATTTTTAATTGCTTAAAGTTTTCTGTATTAGGCCAAAGAAAACTGTTGTAGTTAAGTAAAGCAGAAAAGTTTTATGGGTAAGATGATTTGTAGTATCAAAGGAAGTAAGTATTGAAGAAGTACTTAGAGCATCATTTGTAAACATGATGTTTCCTCCTATGATTTCAGAGAAAACAACTGCCTTGCTCTATGGCTGACTCAGATAATACTATACTCTCTACAATAGTTCCTCTGATTTCTCCATACTACTCTCTTCAGTTTGCACTTCCTCCTTGCTACTTGAATATACAAATCTTACAAAAGTAAATAATTATGTTTGCCCCTCTTTATATTCTTTCATGTGAACACTACCTAAATATCCTATTAATGGGAACTGATTCCAATTCTGTATATTATATTTTTCTCCTAAATGTCATCCATTGTTTCAGGACACAGAGCCACAGAAATTACCTTTATCAAAAAAATCCAATGGACCTTTTCTCTGATTTGCCGTCTGATGCCTATGAAGAAACTGTTACAGTAACACCAACGCCTATTTCCTCAAGGATATATTAGCCACAAAACCCACATCCTGGTTTTCATCTTAGTTCCCTGATTGAAGCTGCTCAAGCTTTTGTGCTGCATTTTCCTGAAGGTGCTCCAGTCCGGACCCCAGATTAGACACAGACCACACTCGAGCATCAATTTCCTAACACAGAACAAATGCAAAGAGATCCTTTATTAAGCAAGGGAAAGAGTCAAGGTGGCCGAAACTAAATCGGGCAGTAACAGGCGCAAATAGCTTTGCAAGTTCTAATTTTAAGAAGAAAAACACAGAGGTGTGTGTTAGAATGAACTGGGACATGTTGGGACATGTTGGTAAATTCTGATTGTGTATTTTAATTACAGTAGTCAAAATAATAAATTTTGACTGCTAGACTGGATATTTTTATAGTTTGATCTTGGTGATCAGTCTCAGTAATATTCATGGCCAAATAAGGGTATAGACTTTGGTGGCTAGCTTTAGGAATGTAATCTAATGGTTTAGCAAGGAGTGGAGGGTCAAAGGCAAAACCTGTAGATGTCATGTTTGCTATGCTCTGGTGTATGTTTGTCATGCTCAGACATGCTAAAGCCCTTCCTGTCCCATCCTGTTTAATTGTTTAATTTTAAGAATTGAAGCAACTCCTGGATGTTGTTATTGTCATCTCTCCACTATGCATCTGTTCTCACATAGGACTTTACTTACTTCAATATCTTTTTAGTTATTCATCTAAATTCATTCATTTAAAATGGTATTTACCATAACAAAGGAATCCAATGTCTCAGTGACTTTATAAATGTAGTCAAAGGTATTTTTTTTTCCCAGCTGTATCACAGTTTCATTTTTCGCTGTGCATGTGATTTGTGTGTGTTCAAGGCATTCACTGAGCTTCAAGCAGCTGTTCAAGGACACCTTCAGTCTGGTAGCTCCATGAGGTTACTGGGCCTTAACTATTTCCCTGGATGCTTCAGGCTCTGACCTTTGCCACCTTCAAGAAAGAGATATTACACAAGTTTGTACAAGATCCTGTAATTGCCATGGTCAAGTCTTTTTGCATCATTGTTATATTTCTCATTTTATATTATATTTCTCAGTTATGGGTCTTATAGTCTATATTAAGGAGGCCTAGGTGATAGATATGACTTTGATATGTCCCAAGATAGAAGACACAGTGGTTCGGGGTTAGTACTACTTTATTTAACCAAGGATCAATGAAGCAACGTGTTTCTTCTGTTATCCAGTTATCCAGCTCTAGTTAAGAAAGAATCAATTTTTATGATTTCCTACGGAGAATATATGGCTTGTAATGACAAGGGACACTTGTCTGTCTTGTTCATTGTCATTTTGAATAGGAAAAATTCAGGCCCAGTCCATGACTTGTATATTTTAAATATGTAGTAACTATTTTTACATGTGCAAAGAATATTTAGTCTATATGCAACATTAGCATAATAGAACTTGTTTTTGAAACATGTGACTATTGTATCTTCAGAAGAATAAATGCATTCGGCTTCATATTTGTTTCTTTCGAGAGCTTGTTGTAACTCATCAAGAAGTAGTCTTGGAACAGAACAAAAGTTTCTGACAATCTCACAGTAACAGGCTGTTCCTAGAGGCTAAATTTGTATGGACTTCCTTTTTCAACAAGGTTACTACTTTCATACAAGCATCTTCCAGTGTAATTAAGGTTTGTAAGTCTTCCTTTCACTTTGTATTAAATATGTAGATAATTACATAAATTAGAATTTCCTCGAGTAGAATGCTGCCCACAGTTCATGTAGCCCAACTATGCTCGATCCAGACACAATTCAATAAAAGATAATGGCATGTGAGACTTTTAGTTTGACTCTAGTAATTTGCTTCTTTCTGTTAAGCTTTCCACTTAATAAATGCTTCTGAATTTTTCTGTTATTGCTTTAGATACACTTATTTTTGTTTGTTTGTTTGTTCTGTGAAGCATAAGTACTGATCATGCTTAATCATGATAGTAATCACTAAAGGAAGACTGGCCTGCCAGAAAAAATTCAGTGACACCCTAGGTGAGGAGATGCTGTTTAAACAAAAACAGAAAAGAAGAGATGTCATTTTCCTTCTCAGAAAGTTAGTACTTTTATAAAACAATGCTGTTATATGCAAAAAAGAAAATGATGTGTGTGATACTGAGCAGAAAAGTCCTGAAATCATATAGTAAATGAAAAAGTTTTAATCTTTGGTAATTAAAAGAAAATATTCTACTTTCACAACATAAGACTCTTGTATCCTTAACACAATGATTTGTTTCTTTACACGTGCTTGGATATTCCCTTATATCCTATTCTAAAGAGCCAACATTTCTCAATGCAATACAACCTTTAGAAGTTAGAAGTTATTTAAATTAAAATCTCTATGGGTTTTGAAAAACACTGTTTTCATCTTAGTAGTCAGTATGCAAACAAGCTTTGTGGGTTACAATTTGTGCTTTTCCTCACTCTGTGAGCCAACTTTGAAAGAAAGTGATGAAATTATTTTTGAATCACTTTTCAAATACTCACAATTATATGTTTTTTCCCACTTGGATATATAGTGAAATAACTACTTGTAATGTGATATTTAGATTTTATTTATTTGTTTATTTATTTATTTTAATTTTCTCTTCTGAATAACATGTTCTAAATAATGTAGCAGATATCATTTATTCTCTTAAGTACCAAGTGATATTAAAAAAATCTATCTAATCTTGAGAAAAACTTGTATTTTTTAGCAAAGTAACAAAATATTCATGTAATAAAATATAAAAAATGGGAATTCTGTTTCTAAGAATGGAATATGAGGTAAACATGCTTTCCTCTGTTTTTGCTTCTGTTTGTCTGCCCCTCTGAGGCACATATACACAACTATAAAGACCAACAGGAAGTAATTTGGTCCACATCATATGCCAACACTGTAGTTTTTAGTCTTGTTTGCCAACTTGACTGTGTTCAGACACACCTGGAACCTGAAAAGCACTGTAGCAGTGTGTGCTGGAGGGTCTTTCCAGGGACAATTTACACTGCTGTCAGTGACCTGGTTCAGGAAAGCATACCCTGCATGTGGGCAGATCCATCAATAAGCTGAGGGAAGGGATGGAACTGGGAGCAGAATATGCAACTCCCAGCATGCACAGTTTCTGTTCTTCCTGCAACCATCAGCTGGAGGGCTTAAACTCCAGGTTCTGTACTTCTTAAATGTGGGCCTACTAGCAACTCTCCTGAGGGTTCCAGATATCCAATCTTAGAACAGATCTTCAAAGTTGACCTTTACTTTATCATGCTTCCAACTCTTTGGTAGGAGTAGGTGCTGAGCTTCCCAGCTCTTCAACTTTCTAATAACCAATGTGAGACAGTTGACTCATAATCACATAAGTCAATGCAATAAATACCTCTCATAATTGTATATCTATATTCTGGATTTGTACTTCTAGTAAACACAACAGATTTTGTTATCTGCAGTTACTCTAAAAATACAGAATTCTAAGAATGAATGTACTTAACTAGTTTTGTGGTTTTTGGACTTGACTATATAACTTGATTAACCCTAAAATAAAGATTCTTTCAGTAGAATAGAGACACTGGAAGTCCATGATGAGAACCATTTAAAGAGATATGCAAAGTAAAGGTATTTTGTATGGTGAATACAGGGCCAGCCCCAAGTTGTGGCTGGTAAGGGAGACAGAGAGCTGCAATGTGTTAGTTGCTTTTTTATGGTTTTAATAATGCATCCAAAAAAGCAACTTGTAGGGAAATTATTAGACCTGTAGTCTCAGTCCAGGGTCTTCATTCTCTGTTGCTATTATCCTGAGGTAAAGTCCAAATTCTGTGGTGGAATGGGATGGCAGGAAATCTCCTAACATTATGTAAGCCAGCAAGTAAGGTGACAGAGTTGAAGGGGTTAGAGCTGTAATCTGAACTCCAAGTCATACATTTTTACCTACTTGCTTTCATTGGGCCCTGTCTCCCAGTTTCATTATGGAAAAAATAATCCCATCAAATTATATAAACCCTCAGGCTATATTATATGTCTCAGCGGGTAAGAGCACTTGCTTTAAAAGCATGAGAACACGAAGAGTAAATCCTAACTACATATTTGAAAATGCAGGTTGCAGTTCTTTGCACACCTGCAACTCCAATGCTATGTGGCAAGGGTGAGGGTGACAGAGATACCAGGATCATAAGACTTTCTGGGTACCAATGAAGCTCGATGCTCAATGAAATACCCTGTCTTCAGGGTATATAGAACAATCAATGAGGACACCCCACATCTCCCTTTAGTGCTTATGTACCTTCACAGACTTATGTGCCTCTCTATACCAAACACATATGCCCTCAAACTACACTTACACAAACAAGTAAATATCAAGAAAATATTCTGAAATCTCCAATGGCTCCTCTGATGGAGTCAGAGGCCTTAGAATCCACTTGTTCCCCAGAGTCTTATCAGTTGGTACACAAGATTTTAACATATACATTCTCAGGGTGGTCCTCAGTCAGGCCGTAATATTCACCATCCCAAGTCTCTGCCGGGGGGGATATGAAGAACTAAGAAGTAAACAGCTGATGACTGAAACAGGAAAAGCCATGGGCATTTAGCAACCCTGTGTCCAGCAAAGCTATGAAAAGCAATGGATTCAGACAGGCAGGAGTACTGTGGGACACATAAACAAGCAAAAATAAAAATAGATAAAAGCTGGAGCCTCAGACAAAGTCAAAACCATCTTTATAGAGTTCCATGGAGCACAGAGTATTCTAAAGGTAACCATAGCAACAAAGTCCTAAACCCAGATATCCCTTAACTACATAAAGTCATACTTCATTCTTGGCAGCCACATAGAAGAAATAAGCCCTAATAAGCTCTCCATACTCAATCAAACTTGCCTTTTCTTCCTTCTTTCTTTTCTTGCTAATACCTGTGGTGTCCACTGTTAAGGAAAACATGATGTGAACAGAAAAGGGAAACACGTCTAACTTTTAAGGGAAAGTTGTAACTAATAGTTAATAAACAGGTTTCTGGTTTTTGTTCTTTAGTGAGAAGGGTGTGTGTGTGTGTGTGTGTGTGTGTGTGTGTGTGTGTGCCTGTGCCTCTGTGTGTTCATGTGAATGTGTGTGCGTTTCTTGTGTGCCATGCACACCTGCAAAGGTCAGAGGAAACCCTACCACAGGTATTTGTACTCAGCATCATTTGAGATAGGGTCACTTGCTGTATGCAGATATCTATGCCAGGCTAACTGGCAAGAATTGACACATAAACACTGTTATTACTTCTGACTTCACGGTCCTGGGTCTGGATTTCTGTGGTTTCTGTGATCTTAACCCAGATACTCACATTTGTCCAGGAAGTGTTTCTCAGACTGGGCCATGTCTTCATCCCCAGATTATAATTCTTAAATTGTGGTTTCTGTAGAAGCCCCTGGAACACTATCTGGGAAATAGATAGAAATACATATTTCCAGAACTTCTCCCAGCATAGTGAATCAGACCATCTAGGTGCAGCTTAGGACTCTGGTGTAACCTGTTTTCTGAGTAATCCCAGGAGTCAACAGTTCCAGACATTGGAGGGAGGAATTATTAAGGTGATCTACATCCATTTCCTTAAAAAAAAATTTTAATGATGGCCTTCAATCAACACTTATGAGGGACATTTTCATTTGTCCTTTGTTTTATTTTATTTTATATTTTATTGCATTTTGATTTTTTTTCTTACAGAAGCAACTTCTGTGTGTTCATAAGGGAACTGTTGATGTTGGCCATTGAGCATTTGACCTTTTAGCTTCTAATCTTTCTCTCACGTGGAAGACCTGTCTGATCTCTCCCAAATAGCCTCTTGGAAAACATTGATCTACAATTTTAGTGCCAGTTATAAAGAAAAATATCAATTATCTGATTTCTCCCTACTATACACTGCACATATAAGACTCCATTTTAAATATAAAATACATTACATTTTAAACAAACCTCGGATAAGATTTTGTTTCCTTTCTGAATTCTACTAACGGCTTCCTTCAAAGACAACTGGTAGCATGATAAACGCCGTGGAGCAGGCATAATATTTAACATCTGGAGTGAGTGGCTGAAAGACAAGGAGTATCGTAAAATAATTCATCAATCATGACATCAAATGGCATACCGTACTATTTCATAAAGTCAACTGTAGTAGATTTTATTTTGATATTTAGCCAAAGACAGAGATAGAAATAAAATATCCCTAAATAATGGATTGTGTGCAAAAATGTGTCTCATGAAATATTTTACTCTTACTAAGTAATGTAACGACCCATATACCATGGAGAGAATACAGAAGGCAGCATAAGGCAGAATTACCCCCATTAAGACTCAGAAGTGTACTTGGATTATGTTTCCTGTTTTATTTTTTTAGCAGACATGTGAGAACTCAACATTCTATTTATAAATTTATGTAAGGCATTAGTCCTTCCAAAAATATAATATAGAAATATTTAAGACATCATATCTAGCTATACATGCTACAGATAATTAAAAATAAAACATGAGTGTTATTAATGAAAATATGGAACTCCATGTCTTTGTTCAGATACTATTCTGCTGATTGTGATGCAGGCTCTCCATTTCAGCAGCTCTGAATGTACAGTTTCCATTTGTATTTTTTCCTTAGTAAGTTTTTTGAGACTTAATCTAAGTCTTGATGGACCAACATTCATTACTCTTAGAAAAAAATCTATCTTTAAAGGCCAGTATTGTTTAGCATCCATCCCAGGTAGGAGGTTGCCCTTATGTATTTACTATTGCAATCTACTACAAACAAAACATTTTCAACAAGAACCACTTTTCATGGTCTCTCAAGCTACAGGTTTTCTCCAATCCTTTAGGGCTCACATCCTACAAATACCATACTAATGTAAAAAGCTGCTATCTGTACTATCCATTCTGAGATTCCCACATTGGTATAGCAAAACAGCTGGTTTAACTACAGGAGAGAAGTACAAATTGGCCTCAGGTATGAAACTATTGATGAGGAAGAGCAAAACAAGGTGAGATGCTGAGGAAAACGTGGTGGCAGCTGCCCTGTTGGGAAGGTGCCTTAGGATATAACAAAATGAAATGTTAAAATAAACAAACATATAAATATGACCTCAGCAATATAAAAACCAACTCAGCTCTTTCTCAGTATTAGAAAGTGGTCCTAAGAATGATTTAAAGGAAGCCTAGAGCCCTGAGGTTTTATTAAGATATAAACATTTTCTTGTAATCTATTTGGGAATTAACTAACTAAGAACACTTAGTCAATTCTTTAATTTACCAGTCTCTTATACTCACTTTATTCTGTATACCTTTGGCATCAGGATTACTCCTGTTTTGTAAGACTAGGTTGTCTTAAATGTTTCCTATTCATACAGTCTCTCTTTCTTTGTAAGTATATGGAAGGAAGGGCTTAATCCTTCGCAAACAGATCTGTGGTTTTGGATTCTCCTCATGCAATGACATCAGTGCTTCCACAACTCTAGAATAATAATGAGAAACTGACCTCAGTGTTGTTCAATAGCTTTTGGTCTGAACCTGGCATTTCTCTGATTTTCCATCACTCCTTCCCAAAGTTTATGTGACAGTTCTGTGGTCCTACATTTTATGATTTCTAAATTCACCATTCTATTTTTTTTCCTTGACTTAATATTGATGGCTATCTTTCTTCTGTTTGGAGCCCTGTGCATAACAGGGCCTGCACGAGTTACATCAGGATATATATATAGTTTTGTGTTTTAATAGGATTCCGGGGTGTGCAAATGAGTCAGTCTCTTTTTTTTGTCCTGTCCTCTTGAGCTATTTTCCTTATGTTTGTTTGCTGTTTACAACTCCAATTTGTTAGTTTTGTTTTATCTTCTTATATTTTTTATTATTATATCTTAGAAGAGTGTTTTCTAATGAGAGACAGAAAGAGAGTGGATCCATATGGAAAGGGATGTGAGAAGGAACTGGGAGGAGTAGAGAGTGGGGAAAAAGTAATAAGTAATAAATATGTATTATATGAGAGGAGAAACATAAAAAGAGAGAGAACTCCTTGCATAACTTCCAATTATCTGCTACACTCTGGTCCATATTAAAGCTCAGTGGTACAACGGCCTTACCTATGAAGACATTCTTGACTCCAGCAGGCTTGGCAGAGTTATCTTCTGTATAGAATCCTAAAATCCAAAAGGAAAGTCTGGTTTTGGTGATTCACAGGGATATTTCCACCCTCTCTTGATTCCTTTTTCTGTTCTCTATACTGCACTCTCTCTCCCCCTTACTGTTTCCTTTTCTTTTTTTTAAAATACTTTATTTTTTTTCTTCAATTACATCTCAGTCACAAACCCTTCCCTATTCCCCCTTCCTATCCCGCCCTTCCACCCTCTTCCCCCCAGAAGTTTCCCCTTTTATTCCAACAGATGGTTCCTTCTCTTATAACAGTAAATACTATACAAAACAACAGATATAAACATGCCACATTTATGAGAGTTAAATGGCCCAGTATACCTTCCCAATGTCCAGTTTATACATATTTGGCCCCTGACTTTAACATTCTACTATCTAACCATCTCCATGAGTTTAAAGGTCTATATCTTTTCTATTGTTCCAGCTTGTTATCTTCCTGACTCTGTCCCAAAAGAATCAAAGGTATCTGTCCACAATGACATAATAATACAAGGTTAGGGACACTCCACTCCAGAGGAGTGGGATGGTAGGGTTAGGGGGTAGAGACTGGGAGGGCGGGACTGGGAAGGGTGGAAAGAGGACACTATGATGGAGATGTAACCTGAAGCAATAAATAAATAAATTAAAAAAAATAAAAGAATGATCCGATAAAAAAAATAATACAAGGTTCTGTTTTTAGAAGCCTTTGTCCCCATTATTTCTAGCCCCGTTGACAAGAAACTCCTCAACTAGTTAATTAATTGTAGTATTCACAGATACATTTGGCACGAAATGCAAATTAAAATGTATCTGTTGGGTGATATAGACAAACACTGTGTACTTGCTGACTCTACATAGAGCACTTTCTTCTAATTTCATAATGAAGAAAGGAACATACATTTGTTATCACTTTTACTTATTCCCCAATCATAAAATGATATTTCACTTTTAACTTTTTCCCCATAGCAATATGATAAATAATGTCACACAGTAACCTGAGGAAAAATCATTTTACCAAACTCCTAATCCAGTGAAATAACAGAATTTTTTCTTGAAAAGACAGATGTAAATTAACCTCAACATCCTTAGTTTTATGTCTAATGGCATTTTATTTTTATTCAGTAAGTGCTCATATGAAAGAAAATAGTAAAATTGCAAGATTTGTTAAAATCATATACAATAGAATCTTAAACAAATTATAGTATCTTAAATGTGTTATATACAACTTCACTAGATATTAAAAAATATCATTTAATAGATGTCAGACTGAAGATAAGCCACATGTACAGTAATTTAAAACTCACTGTGGTGATGACATAGCAGCTTTATGTTTTTGGTTGCTAACCTGATCAATTGGTTATAATTACATCTAGATTTCCACTCAGGCTACAGTACTTATGTCATATATACAATTAATGAAATGACAAAGGACATTCTTATGGATGATTTAAAACAATTTGGAATAATTTACACATTTGTGTATCTTTTTTAAAGGTTTATTTATTACTTCAATTATATCTCCATCACAGTGCCCTCTTTCTACTCTTGCCTGTTCCACCCTACCACCCTCTACCCTCTCTCCCTCCTATTCTACTTCTCTGGAGTGGGGTGTCCCTACATATCAGTCCCCCTCCTGCCCAGTTCAGCAGTCATATGAGGGCTAAGACCTTCCTCTTGCACTGGAAGCCTACATGGCAACACCACTAGGACAAGTGTGGTTTGAAGAAAAGACCAAAAGAGATAACAAGAGCCAGCAAGGTGCGGCAGAATTCTGTGACTTCTTAATGATGTTGATCGGTAGTGAAAGGAAGAACTAAGAAATATGCCTGTAAAATAATAAACTTTGCAGAGTTTCTCATAAAATCTTTGACTAAAGCTGTTTCATGGTATTTTTTGTACTTCAGCAGTATTTTCTGTTTTCTGATTTAACCTAGTTTTAATGCTAAATGAAATTAAGACGTGGCTCACTCAAAAACCCATAAATCCGCCAAACTTAAACACATTTTGAAATATTTCTCCATGATGATTGCTAGACAAATGAGCATTTCAATATGCCAGAATGACAATAAATATGAGATTCATTTTGCTTGACCTGGGGAACTATGAATTGTTACCTGATGTTTAAAAAACAAGGATATTTCAATAAGATAAAAACCAGTATTTAAAAACTATTCAAGTTAAAACCAATAATCTGTTAAAATAATTATAAAGATCTTTGATCAGATGAATTAGGTCTTGAAAACTAACTTTGTAAACTTCACTTAGATGTTTATTAGGTTGAAATTGATTTTTAAATTACTAATCATCAGTAAAATATACTTCAGAAAGTTAAAAATAAGTTATCTTAAATTGCATTCAAAATTATTGACACAGTTAAATTATATGCAGGGTAATATGGGACTGACAAATTAAAAAACAGTATAATATGTTTTTTAAACCATATCTTTTTTATATTTAAAGAAAAGAAACTGGATTTAAGTCCAATGAGAAATCTGATATTTGGAAAAATGTGCACCTATTGAATCTGTTAAAACAGAAATTTTTAACAAAGTAAATAGGGAAATTATTCTTTCCTCTTTTATCTGACTATATTATTGACACAAATTGCTGACTTTCACTCTTGGTATTGGCCATTAAAAAATGAAATAAGTCAGTATTATTGTCTTGGAATACAATCTGAGAGAATTATTCACCTCTTATATTTTATTATACATTCTATTACCCAATTCCTGTTAGAATATAAACATTTTTGAAATCTGTATTTAAATATTATATATGTAGTCCTGATAAAGGTATCCAAGTATTACAATCTGCATAAATAGCTGTTGACTAAAGGAAGAAAAAATGTCTAGAGAATATATTGAAATATGTGTGTGCAACAATTAAAACATATCTAGAATTAAGGAAGTTTTTCACAAAGGCAGAATTTCGTTAGATATAAGAATTTCTAGCTAGGCTTTGGAAGTAATCATCAGAATTATTGAATTAGATTATGACCTGGAAGAATGCAGTTTTAGTATAGAAATTATAAAACAGAAAATTATTTGTCTCAGAAGCAGCAAGTCTATCTTTAATCTACTTCTTAAAATAAGGTCTTGCATCACTCTCAGGAAATTGGAATGTATCAAATCCTTCTTAGTACCCACCTGGGACCTGGTTGTTCTCTATACAGATGTTAATACTGTACACAGTCTGAGTACTCTACACTTTCAAGAGTTCCTACCTCGTGATTCATGCCTGTGGTTAGTCATGAACTGTGTGAAATCCCACCCTTCCCCATGATTATGCTTACAATCTCTATCCAGTCCTTTTTATTCCTTTATTAAACAATCACAATCACTTCCTTTGAGGTTTCAATTCTCCAATTATTCCTCAACAAATTATTGAGCATGAGTTTTCTACAGAGAACTTTTAAAATTGAAAATGCATTCTTTTCTCATAAAATACATTCTCACCACAGTTTTCCCTACCTCTACCCCTCCCTGTACCCCTTACAACTTCCCTCTCCCCAAGATTCATTCCTCTTTTATTTCTCTTCAGCAAAAAGCAGTCCTTCAAGAGATAACGACCAAACAGGACAAAACAAGATAGAATAAGACAAGGGCAAACACCTCAGTATTGAGGCTAGACAAGTCAATCCAAGAGGAGGAAAGAGTGTGAAGAGAAGCCAAAAGAGTCAGAGGTTCACCTGCTCCCACTGTTAAAATTCCCATAGACACACCAAGCTAACAGCCACAACATTTATGCACAATCCCTAGTGCAGATCTGTGCAGGCTCGGTGTTTGTTGCTTCATTCGCTATGAGCCCATCTCAACCTTCCTTAGTTAGTTCATTGGTCCATGTTCTCTTGAATCCTCCATCCCCTCTACTCCTTCAATCTTCCCTACCCCTAATCTCTGGGGTTCCCAAAGCTCCAAGGAGCTTTGATGGAGACATCTAAGAGTTTTGTTTTTGTTTTTTTTTTTTTATAAATACTTTTTTATAATTTATTTTTTATCTCTTCAAGTTACATCTCAATCACAATCCCCTTCCTACTTCCCCCTCCTGTCCCACCCTTCTACCCTCTTCCCCCTTAACACCCCCATCCTCTACTTTGTTTTTTTTTAGTTTAAGGTATATCTTTTTCCCCCCAACAGCTCCCCCTTTCAGTCCAACAAATGGTTCTTTCTCTTATGGCAATAAACACAATACAAAACAACAGAAATAAATGGGCCACAATTATGAGAGTTATATGGCTTAGCATATATTCCCAATGTCCAGTCCATATGTATTTGGCACCTGACTTTAACATTCTGCTATCTAACCATCTCCATGAGTTTAGATATAGAACTTTAAACTCATTTTTTAATGAATGTTTGATCATTTCAATTAAAAAAGAAAGAATCTTCTTTTAACCAAAAAATCACAAAGAGATTGAAATGAACTCTACAAAATTTATTTTCTTCACAAAAAATAAAAATCATAGCAATGGAATTTTGGGGCTATTGACATTGCTTCTGATAGGCTGATTTCAATGCTGAGATCTGGTTACCATCCCTTCTGAGGAATTCTCCTGCTTAGTTAATAAAAGTCGCTGATAGCCAATTAGCTAGGAAGAAGAAGTATAGGAAGGTGGGATTTCCTGAGATTAAAACAAGAACTCTAAGTTTTACACAGAGGATTATTTCATTACACCAGGAGACATGGAAGCAAATAGACATGTTTGAGAACACTGGAAGGTAATCACAAGCACATGGTGGTTTGGATTAGGGGATTCAGGTTAATTTAGAGTAGCTAATTGAGAGTCTATTCAGCTAAGGATTAAGCATTGAAACATAAAAAGGTCCTGTTGTATTTAATTATTGGAGAAAGGATGGTGGCAGCTTATACATCCTCAGACCAAACAATACAAGGCTTTAGATTCCCGGACTCCCATCAAACTTCAGCGAATCTCCTGCCAAGCTGCCAGTAATTCTACTGGCCTAATATAACAACTTATATTACTTAACAGAGTTTAGGTTACAGGTGGTGTAACCTGCCCTTGGTCTGGGGTTCTTTCCCCAGGATAAATCAGGCCACCAGTTAAGGCAGGCCAGCCCTGTCAGCTGATATCCTACCAGGCCGCCTGCTACTCTGCCAAGCCAGAGCTGTTCCAGTGGCCTAATCTTACAGTTTATATTTATTCATAAATACAATTGATAATTAAATTGCAGTTTCAGGTGGCACACAAAGTTGGTAAGGTTTTATGGGTAATTTGATTTTCAAAAGTATAGAGAAAACTGCAGACTTTGAAACTATGACACCAGTTGTTGACAATATGGCAATGTTTGCTGCTGACCTCTATACTGTTTTTCAGTCAGACCAGATGTTTTATGATGTTTACTTTTTTCCCTTTATTCGTTTGTCATAAGGAAGAAGTTTGTTATGCAATTAAAAAGTAGGCAAATGCAGATTGAGGAGCTTAAGGAAAACCTGCCAGGGCAGGTGACTGCAACTGAGAAAATTCCATGTTCTTTCCTACCTAGGTCTCCACAGCCACTGCATGTACCTGTAGAAAACCAGGTAGGTAATGGTGTTAGTGTGGAACCAAGTGTGCCCCCAGAGGAGATGTTTGGTACTACATAATCACCATCAGTTTTTCCAGTTATGTTTCAATTTAAGCCTGATAATAATAACGGTCAACCCAATCAGGAGTTAACATGGTGTCCAATAGACATTTTGGATTTTAAAAGATTTAAGGAGTCCATTGTCTCTTACAGAATGCTTTCACCATTCATTAAACAAATGTTAAATAATTGGGCTATACAAAATAGAGTCATTCTCCAAGATTGGAAGGGACTGATATCAGCTGTGCTAGAAGGTAGCCAGCAATTACAATGGTTGTAATAGTGGAGACATGAAGTGACAAAATTAGAGCAACAAAATATGGCAAGGGAATAAACGTAATAACCAACCAAATGCTTGGTGAGGGACCTTATGCTGACATGCTTGCAATGGTTGTTATAGTGGAGACATGAAGCGACAAAATTAGAGTAACAAAATATGGCTGACATATGGTTAGAGACTCAATTTGAAGATGTTGTGATAGAACAATGTTGTGTTACAGCTCTGAGAGCTTGGGATATGGTTTCTGAGGCAGGGAAAAGATTTACTTCATTAACAAAGATCATACAAGGTCCTCAGAAAACTTTCTCAGACTTTTTAGGGAGATTGACATCAGCTGTGGAGAGACATGTAGATAACCCTGATGCCAGACAGGACTTGATAAATGCCTTGGCTTGTGAAAATGTAAGTGTTGAATGTCAAAGAGCAATTAGACCTCTGAGAGCTAGAAGAGTCCCAGCAGATGAATGGATGAGAAAAACAACTGTTTTTCAGGTTTTCAGGACCATCAGACTAATTTCATAGCAAAAGCTGTTGCTAAGAATCTTAGTGAATGCTTTAAAAATGGTGCACTTTGTCATTTCCAAAGACATTGTAAAGCTGAAACCTCCAGAACTCAAAATGACAGGTGCTTCGACTCTGCAGAACATGGTCATAAAAGGGAATGAATGGTTTTTAATCACAAGAGAATATTAAGGTCTCCAGGATTTTGTACTCATTGTGGTAAAGGTAAACACTGGTCTTGGGATTTTAGAGCTACCATGGATGTCAGAGGTAACCCCTTGCAGGGAAACAAGTGGAAAGGCCTTCTGGTTCAAGGTCCGGCAGCAAAACCTATGAACCTTTGTCCATCAGTCAGCCAGAGGGAAAAGAGCAATTAGAAGGAAGAACAAAATTAACTATGGCAGATCTTTCTCATGCTAATGAAGGCAGTGCAGCTTTAGATCTGGCCACAGACATTATCCAAACCAGATGAATGTTATTTTTCTGGTTTGGCATTGCTAAAATATAAGATATTTTTGCAGATTTTGGGCAGATTTCAAATTCTCACTACAGATAAAAGTTGTTCTCTGGGTTTCAGAGTTAATATCTGGGATTTAAGTGATTTTTTTGTTTTTTTTTGGTTTTTCAAGACAGAGTTTCTCTGTGTAGCCCTGGCTGTCCTGGACTCACTTTGTAGACCAGGCTGGTCTCAGAACTCATAAAGATCTACCTGCCTCTGCCTCCCAATGCTGGGATTAAAGACGTGCCCCACCACCGCCCGACTTAAGTGAAATATTTGAGAAGAGTAGTACTGCCACATGCCCTTAATCCCATCACATTAGAGGAAGAAACAGGCAGATATCTGAATTCTAGACCAGCCTGGTTTAAAAATGAAGGCAGGGTGGGAACCCTGCTGATAAAATAAGGCTGCTTACTAAGACAGTCTAGAATTCAAAAGTGACACATTTTTCCCCTTGAGGTTAAGTTTAATAATGTCTTTACTAATCTAATGAATAAATACACACAATCTTAAATTTATGTAAAGAGAAAGGGTCACAAGTCAGTCTTCTTAGTTGTGGGGTTCCCACAGGAGAACTGGTTTCAAGAAGCATTGTGGCCCTAAAAGAGATATGTTAATCATTGGGTGTGGTGGTGCATTCCTTTAATTCCAGCACTTGGAAGGCAGAGGCAGGCTGATCTCTATGAGTTCAAGGTTAGCCTGGTCTACAAAGTGAGTTCAGGATAGGGATACACAAAGAAATCCTGTCTTGAGAAGAGAGAGAGAGAGAGAGAGAGAGAGAGAGAGAGAGATTCTGTTAATCAATGTAAGAACTCACAGTTAGGCTGGGGAAGAACATGTAAACTGCATGCCTCCCACAGCCAAGAGTTAAGAAAAGCTAACAATAGCATATCACGTTATTCAATAACAATTTCCTTAAGAATGGAGCTTCCATGGAAGAATTGGAACTCAACTAATACAAAATGGTTTAATCAATATTATTATTTAATAAGGGTAATTCAAATATTTAAATTCATACCTTGACCTCAAAACTTGAGAGACAAGGAAAAAATAGGTTCCTTTTGTGTTCGAGGCCAATCTAAACTACAGAGATCTACAGAGTAAATCAAGACAGCCCAAGCTATAAAGAGAAACCCTGTCTCAATAAGGATAGATATATCCACATAGAAATTAAATCTCCAAAGAAAGGAGAAAAAGAATGAAAAACATATAAAATGTCTCCCAAAATGTGAGAGACAAAGACAGAGACAGATAGGTTCCTTCTGAGTTTGAGGTCAACCTAATCTACAAAAATCCAGAACAACACAGAATAAACCTGTTTTAATCAATTAATAAATTTGTGTCAACTGGAGATGAGAATACTTAAGCTCTGTACAGTCTTATGCTATATTTTCAATTTAAAATTGATTTTATATATATATATACATATATAATACTATTAAATACCATCCTTTCATATGGCATGCATACTTACAAATGTCTTTCTTCTGTTCAAAAAAACAGCAGAAATTCTCCCTTAATATATATTTAGAGCCAAGGACTCAATGACAATATCAACAAGACCAATAGGCCAGAAGATTTAGCCCAGCATATTGCTTCAATCATTGTTTTCTTAAAAGCTGTGCATGCAAATCATTTTTAAAAGGGCAAGCCAAAAAATGATCAATCCTACAGAGACTAGACAAGAAAAGCATAGATAACTTTCCTGGGAATCGGACAATATCTCAAATTTTAAAGTGTACCTGAAAATATTTACACTTCCATTCCCAAGAGATGGGATGGACGTTTTTTGTTGTGTGGTATGTTATATGTTGTGATTGATTGCTGTCATCTAAGATGAATGGATATATGTTATATGTTGTGATTGTTGTCATCTAGGATGAATGGATATATGATATGTGTTGTGAATATTTGTTGTCGTCTAGGATGATTAGATATATATTATGTGTTGTGATTGTTTGTTGTCGTCTAGGATGGATGGATATATGTTATGTGTTGTGATTGTTTGTTGTAGTCTAGGATGAATGAATATATGTCATGTCTTGTGATTGTTGTCATCTAGGATGAATGGATATATGTTATATGTTATGATGGTTTGTTGTCATCTAGGATGAATGGATATATGATATGTGTTGTGAATATTTGTTGCAATCTAGGATGAATGGATATATGATATGTGTTGTGATTGTTTGTTGTCATCTAAAATGAATGGGTATATGATATGTGTTGTGAAAAAATAAGGATTGGATTCAGGGATTTCCTTCTTTCTCTCACTCTATTTTTTCTCTTTTATTATTAAAACTTAAGTTAATTTTGTTACATTAATAGATATTGATAGAAATTTAAGAGTGTTTTGTTATAATATATATTGACAGAACATTAAGATTATTATGTTTTATATGCACTTAAAGATATATTTAGTTTCAAATTTTCAAGATTTCTTTTGAAAGATAAAAAATTTTTTTCTTCTATTGGCAAAAAACACAATTTGCCTTAGGAAAGATATTACATGCCAAAAAAGAATAACTTAGAGCCAAGGTTAGTGAAGGTTTCTGTTCTTACCTTTCCATGAGAATAAAAGTATCCAACTAAGGAGTCTGGAGACCACTAAACAACTGGAAATTTTGAAGAAAAAGTGATCAGACACCAAGAAGGCAAGACAAGTAACCCAAATGATCCAGCTTCACAGACTGCCTCAATAGCTGTTTCCTCCAAAATCTGCATCCAGAACAACTTCAAACAGGTTGCTGAGATGGCCCAGCCTCACATACTGTTCAGGCAGGACTTCAATAAACCCTGAACTTTCCTACCCAAAGTAAAGCTTCAGACTGCAAACTGCTCAGGACATTCAAATTGCTGAGCACGAAAAGACTGGACAACAAATATTACAATTAACTTGCTTAACCATTTTTTCCATTTTATTGGGCCCCTAAACAGGTTTTCTGCATCCCAATTCAGCAGGAAGCAGTTTTAAGGGAGAAACATCCCATTTCCAAAAAGTAGGTAGATGATTCTTTGGTCATTTGGTGGGTTATAGGTGTTCTTTAGCAGGAATGGTTACAATTGATATATGGTCTTGTTAAGCAGGGTATAGGAGGTTAGGTACAGGGATTTCTATCTTTTTCTTTATCCTTCTTTCTCTCTTATATAGGGAGAAGGCTTGAAAATAAAAAAGAGGGGAATATGGATATATAATTCAGAATTGATAAGATAAAAGGATAGATTCTTGAATTTATACCTACAGTTTCTTGTTATTAACACAAAATTACATTATAGACATATGAGAATGATAGGAAAAAACAGTAGATTATTGAATCTACTCCTATAGATCTTTGTATATTGATACAAAACTAAGGCTATATTTTGATTAGGTATTGTACCTATTTAATTCTTAAAATTACATTGTGAAGTTCTAGTCCTTTTGACAGCAACTATCACAAACTGTTTAGGATAATTAAGAAATGCAAATTAATAGTCATTTAAACTTGTGATTTTATTAGGATAATTAAGTTAGTTAATCTCAGATGTTTCCTAAGTTAATCAGATATTAAGTTGTTAGGGACAAGCAACATTTGCTTACTCAATGGTAATGGATAGGTGGTCTTCGAACACCTCAAGAGATCTGTAGAATATGGTACTTAAAGATATTTTTATAACTTTAAAAATTCTTTTTCATGAGACTGTCAGATCCTGACAGTTCCCATTGGATCTGAAAGGAGACTATGAACATCAAAATATCTCCATCAGGAGATAATTCTTACTGGGCAGTAATGCCCCTGCTCTTTCAACAGACTATATACAGTCCAAAGATAGACCAAAGCTTCAATGCAGGTAAATCATAGGACTGATTCGGCAAAGACAGACTAGGCAAATCTTATTTCCTGCTCCACAACTAATTCTGTGAGATATGCTTGGCCAGAAGGCTGAAGATGATGCTCCAATGTTATAGAAACTGGGGACTGTCTAGGTAGCCAGTTGTCTGTCATTTCTTACTTTTAGAAGTTGCTTGCTCTGCATTTCCTATCTATTCAGATATATTTATCCTTCTCAGGTATCTGATGTGATTGAATTACATAATTGTAGCCTTAAAATAAGTTTAAAGCCATCTAGGAATTAAAAGGATGTTTTAAGGTGAAGATGATTTAGTTCATGTAAGATAGGATGGAAGTTGAATTAGGTATAAATCCTTAAACTCACCAAGAGAGATATGTAATAGAATATATTTCCTAGTTGACTAGTCAAATACATATGGGCTGGACATTGGGAATGTATGTCACACCTTTTAGTTTTCATAAATGTTTTTATTATATTGTTTTTTATTGTATTTATCATTATTGTTACTTTATTGTGTTTATTGTTATATTTATTTTATTAAGAAAAGAAGCCTTTTGTTAGACTTAAAGGGGGAGATCTTGAGTCTAATAACATTGATTGTGATAGGCTGATTTCAATGCTGAGATCTGGTTACCGCCCCTTCTGAGGCATTCTCTTGATTGGTTAATGAAAGTTGCTGATAGCCAATTAGCTGGGCAAAAGGAGTATAGGAAGGTGGGATTTCCTGAGATTAAAACAGGAACTCTGTGTTTTACACAGAGGATTATTTCATTCCACCAGGAGACATGGAAGCAGACCTGTTTGAGAATGCTGGAAGGTAATCACAGGCACATGGCAGTTTGGGATTAGGTGACCTGTGTTAACTTAGAGTAGCTAATTGAGAGTCTGCCCAGCTAAGGGTTAAATGTGGAAACATTAAAAGGTCTTGTTGTATTTAATTACTGGGGAAAGGACTGCAGCAGCTTATCAGCCATAAGTCCAAGCAACCCAGGGCCATTGGACTCCCAGACTCCACTTGAACTCTGGCGAATCTTCCACCAAGCCGCCTGTAATTCTACTGGCCTAATATAATAACTTATATTACTTAACAGGGTTTAAGATACGGGTGCTATAAGCCACTGTTGATCCAGTGCTCTTTCCCCAGGATAAGTCAGGCCACTGTTTAAAGCAAGCCAGGTCCATCGGCCTATATCTTACCAGGCCACCCACTGCTCTGCTGAGCTTCCAGCTGCTCCACCAGCCTCATCTTACAGTTTATACTTATTAATAAATACAATCGATAATTAAATTGCAGTTTCAACAGATTCTGTATTATCTTTAAAGAAGCCACAAAACATTTAATTTTGAGGATTGTGCTTATAAATTAAGATGAGAATGTAAACAAAATTGTGAAAGAAAACAGAAATGAGTTGCCTGCCCATATGCTCTATGAGTCTGTCTTGACCAAGAAATAGGGAACACTTCACTTGCTAAAAGACTACTAAAACATAGACTCAACAAAGAGATGCAAACGGCAGAAAACACATGTGAAACTGCTATTTAATTATCAATTGTATTTATTAATAAGTAAAAACTGTAAGATTAAGCCTGCAGAACAGCTGGCAGCTTGGCAGAGCAGCGGGTGGCCTGGCAGGATATCAGCCGACGGGCCTAGACTGCCTTAATCCTTAGCCTGATTTATCCTAGGGAAAAAACCCCAGACCACAGGTGGCCTACACTGCCTGTAACCTAAACTCTGTTAAATAATATAAGTTGTTATATAAGGCCAGTAGAATTACTGGTGGCTTGGTGGAAGATTTACTGGAGTTCACTGGCAGTCAGGGATTCGGATGGTCCTGGATTGCTTGGACTGACAGCTTATAAATTGCCATGGTTCTTTCCACAATAAGTAAATACACCAAGACCTTTTAATATCTTAATGCTTAATCCTTATCTTGGCAGACTGTCAATTAGATACTCTAAATTAACCAGGATCACCTAATCGCAAACCACCATGTGCCTGTGATTACCTTCCAGTGTCCTCAAACATGTCTATCTGCTTCCATGTCTCCTGGTGGAATGAATGAATCCTCTGTGTAAATCACAGGGTTTCTGTTCTAATCTCAGGAAGTCCCACCTTCCTTTACTCTTTCTGCCCAACTAAATGGCCATCACTGACTTTTATTAACCAATCAAGAGAATGCCTCAGAAGAGGTGGTAACCAGATCTCAATATTGAAATCAGCCTATCAGAAGCAATGTCATTAGAACTTCCACCAACATCTTGCTCTTTAAGTCTAACATAAGGCTCCTTTTCTTATAAAAATACACCAATAAATATAATACAGTAAAAATAAATAAAATGAAAGAATACAATAAAAACAATTATAAAAACTAAAAGGTGTGACATACATTTTCAATATCCAGTCCACATGTATTTGACTAATCAACAAGGAAATATATTCTATTACATATCTTTCTTCATGGCTTTAAGGATCTATACCTAATTCAACTTCCATCCTATCTTACATTAACTAAATCATCTTAATCTTAAAACATCCTTTTAATTCTTAGATGACTTAAAACTTATTGTGAGGCTATAACTATGTAGTCTTCAATCACATCAGATACCTGAGAAGCATAAATGTAGCTGAATAGATAGGAAATGCAGAGCAAGCAACTTCCAAAACTGTGAAATGACAGACAACTGGCTGCCTAGACAGTCCTCAGTTTCTATAACATTGGAGCATCATCTTCAAATTTCTGGTCAAGTATGTCTCACAGACTCCATTGTGGAGCAGGAAATAAGATTTGCCCATTCTGTCTTTGCAGAATCAGTCCTATGATTTACCTGCATTGAAGCTTTGGTCCATCTTTGGACTGTGTATAGTCTGTTAAGAGAGCAGGGGCATTTCTGCCCCATAAGAATTATCTCCTAATAGATATTTTTTGATGCCCATAGTTTTCTTCCAAATGCAATGGGAAGTGTCAGGAGCTGTCAGTCTCATGAAAAATAATTTTTAAAGTAATAAAAATATCTTTAAATGTCATATTCTACAGATCTCTTGAGGTTTTTGAAGACAATTTATCCATCACCATTGTATAAGCACATGTTGCTTGTCCCTAACAACTTAATATCTGATTAACTTAGAAAACATCTGAGATTAACTAACTTAATTATCCTAATAAAATCACAATTTTGAATGACTTTCAACTTGCATTTCTTAATTATCCTAAACAGTTTGTGTAGTTGATGTCAAAAGTACTAGAAGAACTTCACAATGCAATTTTAAGAATTACATAGGTACAATACCTAATCAAAATGTAGCCTTAATTTTGTATCAATATACAAAGATCTATAGGAGCAGATTCAAAAATATACCATTTTCCTATCATTCTCTAGAACCTAAATTTTGTATTAATAACAAGGAGATGTAAATATTTTCAGGTACCCTTTAAAAATTGAGATATTGACCAATACCCTGGAAAGTAATAGCTTTTGCTGTCCAGTCTCGGTAGGATCAATCATTTTTAGCTAGCCCTTTTAAAAATGATTTGCTGAGCACTTCTTCAAGTGTCTCTCAGATGTTAGGGATTCCTCCTTTGTGAATTCTCTGTTTAGCTCTGTTCCCCATTTTTTTTTTGATTGGATTATTTGATTTCTTGGGATTTTATTTCTTGAGTTCTTTGTAAATTTTGGTATCAGCCCTCTGTCAGATGTGGGGTTGGTGAAGATTTTTTTCCAGTCTGTAGGCTGCTGTTTTGTTCGAATGACAGTGTCTTTTGCCTTACAGAAGCTTTTCAGTCTCATGAGGTCCCATTTATTGATTGTTGGTCTTAGATCCTGAGGTGTTGGTGTTCTGTTTAGGAAGTTGCCACTTTTGCGAATGAGTTAGAGGATTTTACCCATTTTCTCTTATCATCAGAGAAATGCAACTCAAGATGACTCTGAGATTCCATCTCACACCTGTCAGAAAGGCTAAGATCAAAAATTCAAATGTCAGCACATGTTGGCGAGGTTGTGGAGAAAGGGGAACACTCCATTGCTGGTCGGAGTACAAGCTTGTACAACCACTGTGGTAATCAGTCTGGCCATATCTTAGAAAACTTGGAAAAAGATCTGCCTTGGGACCCAGCCATACAATTTCTGGGTATGCATCCAAATGATTTATCACCAAACTACAGAGATGTTTCCTCATCTATGTTCATAGCAGTCTTATTTGTAATAGCTAGAAATTGGAAACAAACCAGATGTCCCTCAATCAAAGAATGGATAATAAAAAACAGTGGTACAACTACACAATGGAATAGTACTCAGCCTTCAGAAACAACGAAATCATGCAATTTGCAGCCAAATGGATGGAGCTAGAGAAGCTCATACTGTGTGAGCTAACCCAGATTCAGAAAGATGTGCATGGCATCTATTCACTTATAATCGGATTTTAGCCATAGAGTACAGGATAAATATACTACAGACAATACCCCAAAGGGTACAGGAACATAGATTTTGCTACCTGTCAATGAAACACCTTGTTCTAGTGGTGTTGCCTTGTAGGCCCCCAGTGCATGAGGAGGCTCTTGGCCATCATATGACTGCTGTACTGGGGCAGGGGTCTGATAGGTAGGGATACTCCACTCTGGAGGAGTAGGATGGAAGGGATATGGGGAAGACGGTGAGAGGGTGGGACTGGGAGGGGTTGAAAGAGAGCATTGTAATAGAGATGTACCCTGAAGTAATAAATATAAAAAAATAAATTAATTGGCAAAAAAATGATGTGCATAAAGTTTATAAGAAAACAGTGATGGAATCAGTATGTTAAGGCTGAATCTTCTGACCTATTTGTCTTGTTGTTATTGTCATTCAGTCCGTGGCTCTGAAAGTAAAGTTTTGCTCTAAATTTGAGCAAGTGAAAGGAATAGAACAGCATTGTAAGTCCATTTAAAGCATAAACTCTATCCATGCTTGATGAAAGATTGGACTATCATTGACACCATACAGTTAGTAAGATACTCTTACCATGTGAAGACATTCATATCTCAGCTAATAGGAGGTTCTTCCTGGCGAGATCTAATCTCTATAAGTTTTGTTGACAACCACATTTTTTCATTCCCTGTAGACACATAGGCATAACCAGGTAGCAATCTTAAAACTATTGCAGGTTTTAACTCTAAAGTTAAAATATCCATATAATATATTGGTTGATTTAATTCCTCAGTTTTTCTATATAGCCCAATATCTTTCAGCTGCACTGGTACCTTTTACACCAACATTTAGGAAATTCAAGGTTAGCAAAGCATTGTGTAATCTATCCCTGGGATTCTTTAATTTACCCTTTTGTTTTAAAAGCATCTCTTTTAAGGTACGATTAAGTCTTCCAACACTTGCTTGTCCTATAGGATTGTGTGGTTTACCAGTAACATGCTTTATATTATAATATGCAAAGAATTGCTTCATTTTGTTAGATATATATGCAGGAGCATTATCAGTCTTAATTTGTGCAGGTACACCCATAAATGCCATTTCCAATAAATGTTCAATAACACAATCAGCTTTTTCAGAACTTAAAGCAGTTGCCCATTGAAACCTTGGATATGTATCAATGGTATGATGTACATATCTTTGTTTTCCAAATTCTGCAAAATGAAACATATCCATTTGCCAAATTTTATTCTTTTTAGTACCTCTAGGGTTACTATCAGGAGGTAATGGAGTTTGGTTATGCCAAGAACACATAAGACATTTTTTTATTATTTCCCTGGCTTGTTGCTTCCAACATGTTTCCTATGAGTTATTGGTTATTCTCCTCATTTCCTTGTGCCAGTGGACCTAGCAAACCTCTATGAGATTGAATATCGGTCAAATATAATGGGTTATTTCTACTTCTGATAACCTGTTGCAATTTTGTAAATAAAGAAATTAATTCTGTGTTATTGGGAATAAATTCAGCAGTTTCTATATGCAACAAAACTCTTTCTGCATATAGAGAATCAGTAATTATTTTAAGAGACTCTGTAAAATCTAACAACACCATAAGGATTGCATACAATTCTGCTTTTTAACTGAGGTATATGGACTTTTGATTACCTTGCTGATTTTGCCTATCTTATAACCTGTCATTTACATCTTGTTAGCATCAGTATAGAAAGTTGGTGAAACAGGAATTGGCATTCCCTTTACAATATGAGGAAGAATCCAATTAGTTCTTTTTTAAAAAATATATATTTGCTTTTAGGAAATTTGCTATTAATCTCTTCCAAATAATTGCTGCAAGCTCTTTGCCAATCTTCATTGATTAGCCACAATGACATAATCTCAGCATTAGTAACAGGCACTGTTATTTTGACTGTGTCCATTCCTTATATTTGAGATAGTATTATTCTGCCTTTTAGAATTATTTCAGATATCTTTTCTTTGTATGTGTTTAATTTTTATTTTGTCTATATGGTAAGAAAATCCATTCCATAAAACTATCTTCCCATTGTATAATGAATCCTATAGGAGAATGGGTTGATGTTAAAATGACAAAAACACAATCAAGTTGAGGATCTTTTTGATTTATGTATGAATCTTACAATCTTTGCTCTACCAACATTAATTCCTTTTCTGTCTCAGCAGTTAAACACCTTGGACTGTTTAGTTTTGAATGTTTTGCAATGTTTGAAACAATTTACTTAACTCTAAGTACTTAAACCAAGGGTGGGACTTAGCCAATTTATATCTCCCATTAATTTTTGAAAATCATTAAAAGTTTTCAATTGGTCTCTATGGATATGTACCTTTTGTGATCTTATTCTCTGTTGACTTATTTTATAACCCAAATAGTTGATTGAATACCCTCTTTGTATTTTTACAGGAGCAATTTTTCACCCCTTATAGTGGCAGAATTCTTCTATTTCCTTAAATAAGTTCTCTAAAATAACTATATCAGAATTAGCCAACAAAATATCATCCATATAATGATAGATAATAGATTGAGGAAATTGCTTAAGAATTATTTCTAATGGTTTTTGCACAAAATATTGACACAGAGTTGTACTATTCAACATACCCTGTGGAAGTACATTCCAATGATACCTCTTGATTGGTCTACTGCTACTAGGAGTAGTTACAGAGAAAGCAAAACTTTCCCTTCATTCTTATGTAATGGAAGTAGAAAAAGCAGTCTTTTACATCAATTACTAGTAGAGGCTATGGCTTTGGTAATAGAGAAGGTAAAGGTATACCAGACTGCAAAGCACCCATGGGTTGAATTACTCTATTCACAGCTCTTAAATCTGTTACCATTCTCCATTTAGCTGATTTATTTTTTACCACAAACACAAGAGAATTCCATGGGATAGTAGATTTTTCTATATGATGATACTCCATCTGTTCTTTTACCAATTTCTCAAGAGCCTTCAATTTTTCCTTTGTTATGGGCCACTGCTGTTGCCACAATGGTTTATTTGATAGCCATTTCAAGGGTAAGACTGCTGTAATTTCAGCAGTGGCCCCTAGTCTAAATTCGGAAACTCAATACCTGGGGTGTCCTGTTTTTGGAGATTGAGACATGGCTTGCAAGTATTGTTCAGTGTAGAGAGCTGCGACGTGCCACGCCTTAAAGATGGCGCTGGTCTCCGCCTTCCACCAGCCCGATGGTGAGCGCTCTCGGTGGTAAACAAGTCCATATTTGGCTAAGACCGCTGATCTGGCTTGCTTCCGCATAGGTGGGCCTCTAAGATAGCACCACGTGGCTTTACTTGATTGGCTGTTCATTTAGTATTTAGCCTGTGGGTTGGGTCTGCCCGGGCATTCGGAAGACTGTTTTCAAGGGACCTGAATAAACTGCTTGAGAAGAGCTTTTGCGAGTTGCATCGTTCTTGCTGGTCGAGAGGGACGCGACAAGTGGTGGCCCGTACGGGGAACCCAGAAAAGACTCAGAACTCCTGCAGTCAGGGGCAACGCGTTGGTAAGTTCCTGGGATAAATCAGGACAATAAAGTTTCACGGAGATAGCGAACACAAAGTAAAGATTCAAGGATAATAGCGAACATACAGTAAAGTTTCGCGGAGATAGTGAACATACGGTAAAGTTTCGCGGAGATAGCGAACAAAAGGTACAGTTTCGAGGGAAAGCTGCGAACCAAAAGTAAATTTTTAAACATGGGGTTGTCTGAGTCACACCCAATTTTTCTGGCTCTTCAGGAGCTACTTTTAGCTAGGAATTTGAAGATTAAGAAGTCTACCCTAGAAAGATTTTTGAATGAATGTGATTCCGTGGCTCCGTGGTTTGCGGTGTCCGGGAATCTTACAGTATCCTGCTGGGACAAATTAGGCAGGGACTTGGATTTTGCTTGGGAGCAAGGGACTCTGAAGCATGGAGTAAGACCGATTTGGAAAATGGTGAGGAGTTGTTTAGAAGATCAGAGATGTTGTAATGCAATCAAAGAGGGAGAGTCAGCCTTAGAACTGCTACAAGGGGAAAGATCTGAGCAAGTAGACAGTGAAAAGGAAAGTAACAAAGGCGAAAGATTTGAGCAGGCAGACAGTGAAAAGGGAGGCAAAAAGAAAGTTCCTCTCTATCCCGATCTTACAGATTTTAGAGATTTTGAGGACTCAGAGAGCACAGATTCTGAAGGAGAGCTACATGCTCTACTAGAACAGTTGGAGAGGACTGTTATTAGAAAAAAGGAAAAGAAAAGGGTAAAAGAAAAGGACAGGTCGGCGGCAGTCAGTGTGGGTGGAGTCGTTGCTACAGTGCCTTCAGCCACGCTGGCGGCAGCTGGTGTAAACAAAGCCGTTGCCATGGCGCCTTTGACTCCTCCTCCATATCCAGAAGCCACTCAGATAGATCAGCCAGTTCAGTCCCTGAAAGTAGGGAGATCTTTCTGCCCGGGGATGTGGACACAAGTAAGAACAGAATAGAACATTATCCCACTGCACTTGCTGCTTTAGCCTTGAATGGTATCCAACAATGCTTGCAGTCTTTTGGAGTTGCTCCTGCCAGTATAATAGTGCCTTATTCCAGTTATCAAATTAAGATTTTGTGTGGCACTGTAGATGACTCGGCAATATTGCAATGTAGCTTTGAAGGAGTGATTGATAACCATTATCCTAAACATTCATTGCTATCATTTTTTAAGGAACACCCAGTGATATTCCCTAAGGTTACTTCAGCAGGACCACTTCAAGGGTCACCAAATGTGTTTACTGATGGTTCAAAGACAGGCTGTGGAGCCTATTTGATAGAAAGACAAGAGCCCGTGTTATGTCAATTTCAACCGGGCTCCCCCCAAATAGTAGAGTTGAAAATAGTAATTGAGGTGTTTAAAAGATGTCAATTTGCATTCAATTTGATTTCAGATTCAGTTTATGTAGTCAACGCAGTGAAAGTATTAGAATTAGCAGGTCCTATTAAAAATAGTAGTACTGTATGTGCCTTATTACAAGAGTTACAAGTTTTAATCTGGCAGAGAAAAAGGTGTTTTTATATTCAACATATCAGAGCACATACAGGATTACCTGGACCATTAAGTGAGGGTAATAATAAAGTTGATCAATGGACCAGGATGGAATGCATTTTTTGGAGCTCATTCCTGGACCAAGCCAGACAGTTTCACCAATTATTTCATGTAAATGCAAAAACTCTACAGCAAAAATTCCATTTGTCTAGAGCAGATGCTAGACAAGTGGTTTTGGACTGTCCTCAGTGTGTGATTCATCATCATCCCCCCAGTGTGAGAGTGAACCCTAGAGGGTTGATGCCACTCAAAATCTGGCAAATGGACGTTACCCACATTTCAGAATTTGGAACCTTAAAATATATTCATGTATCTGTGAATACCTGCTCAGGTATCATACATGCTACACCTATGAGTGGAGAAAAGGCTCGCAATGTCATAGGACATTGCTTAGCAGCCTGGGCTGCATGGGGAAAACCACAGCAGCTGAAAACGGACAATGGACCAGCCTATACGGCACAGTCCTTTGTCTCCTTCTGCAACCAGATGGAGGTACAGCTTAATCACGGATTACCATACAATCCTCAAGGACAAGGAATTGTGGAGCGTGCTCATCGCACCTTGAAAGAATGCTTGCAAAAACAAAAAGGGGGAATAGGCCAAGGCCGTACCCCCAAGGAGAGAATATCTTTAGCCTTATTTACTATAAATTTTTTCAATTTGGATGCTCAAGGCCGCTCAGCAGCGGACAGACATCAGGATTCCCATGGTTCACCTAAAAGCATGGTGAAGTGGAAGGACATTCTGACAGGCTCTTGGCGGGGGCCTGACCCCGTGCTAACATGGGCGAGAGGGTCTGTTTGTGTTTTTCCTCAGGATCAGCAAGATCCAGTGTGGGTGCCTGAACGCCTTGTGAGGAAGATTCGTCATGAAGACCTTCCTAAGGATCCTGGTGATAGTAGCAGTGAGTATGTCAGGAGCGCAGAGCAGTTTGGGTTCAACAAGATTATTTTTCCTTTAGCCCCATGATTAGTAATATAGTGAATAAGTCTTGTACAGGAATGCTTGATATATCTACTAGGGATCCTCAGCAGACTGCCACCAATCCTTTTGATTTGTGGCTTTTCTGTGCAGTAAATGGAAGTTGCATGGACTTGGGACCTGTCATTATGCTTGGGGGAGGAATTTATCAAAGAGGTAATTTTTCCCTAGGGTCCGCTACCAAATTGGATTTTTCTAGCGGTAGTGGCTCTGGTACTTGGAATTCTTTGTTTCATTCTTACCGCAACAAGACTTTTTTAGCTTCGCCAGTATGTCTCTGGCCTCCTTTTCTGTGGATTGTAAGTAATGGGAGTGCATCCTTGGGTGAAGAAAAATTAGTATGCACTCCAGGCACATGTTTTTATGCCCTGTGCTAGAATGCCACAGCCTTTCCTGTGGCTGTGGTGACTAGAATGCCTCGATATGTACCAGTTCCTGTAGAGGCTCCTAATACCATGATGCTATTCAGGTTTAAAAGAGATTTTGGCATCACTGCAGCTATTGTTACTGCTATCACTATTGCTGCTGTGGGAGCTACTGCCTCAGCTATTGCCTTGTCTAGTTCTATACAGACTGCCAATGCCCTGAATAACATCTCAGCCACTGTGGCACAGGCATTGGATACTCAGACCTCTATGAATTCTCATCTCAAAGGAGGTCTTATGATGGTTAATCAATGCATAGATTTAATACAAGAACAGATTGATTCTCTTTGGCAACTAGCACAATTGGGGTGTGAGTGGAAAATGCAAGGTTTGTGTGTTACTTCCGTGCAGTATCAAAATTTTACAAAGGCTGCTAATCTGTCTAGACAATTGTCAAAGTTCCTCTTACAGGATTGGTCGGCTGAGTTTGAAAATTTGATGAGAGAGCTGAGAGCGACAATTGTCCACATCAACTCCACTCGGGTGGATCTGAGCCTGGCTACTGGCTTGACTTCCTGGATACAGACAGCTATGGATCATCTTAAGGAGTGGGCGGGCGTAGGCTCTTTGGCGATACTGATGATACTAGCCTCTCTGGTTTGCCTATGGTGCATCTACAAAATGAGAGCTACACAAAAGCATAATGCAGCCATGATTATACAAGCCCTTGTTGCCATTGAGGCGGGCCAGTCCCCTCAGGCATGGCTTGCTGCCATGAAGTAAATCTTCACTAAGCATAGTCCCTGCCCACTGAGGTATTCGTTCTACGGATATTAGGGTCTGGCAAGTCAATGACGGAGTAGACGGGTAATCTCAGCCACCTAAGATAGGGCAGTCCCGAGTGTGGAGGCTGACCCAGAGACGGGTAAGAGTTTGAGCACCGCCCTCCTACAGGCTCAGGTCCACCGTGAGATCCCCAGAGAGGGGGATTACGAAACCTTTCCAGGGACTTCTACCAACTTTAGAAAAAATAAAAAAGGAGGAACTGTAGAGAGCTGCGACGTGCCGCGCCTTAAAGATGGCGCTGGTCTCCGCCTTCCACCAGCCCGACGGTGAGCGCTCTCAGTGGTAAACAAGTCCATATTTGGCTAAGACCGCTGATCTGGCTTGCTTCCGCATAGGTGGGCCTCTAAGATAGCACCACGTGGCTTTACTTGATTGGCTGTTCATTTAGTATTTAGCCTGTGGGTTGGGTCTGCCCGGGCATTCGGAAGACTGTTTTCAAGGGACCTGAATAAACTGCTTGAGAAGAACTTTTGCGAGTTGCGTCGTTCTTGGCCCCTAGTTTAAATTCGGAAACTCAATACCTGGGGTGTCCTGTGTTTGGAGATTGAGACATGGCTTGCAATTATTGTTCAGTATTCATATCAATACCTTCCTTAAAAGTATCTAAAATCTCAATGTCTTGAGTGTCTTGTGTTTGAGCATTAGACATAGCTTGCAATTGTTGTTGAGTATATTCATATCAACACCTTCCACAGAAGGATCCATCATTTCATCATTTGTTATTTCTGGCATTGCAGGAATATTAATTTGAGTACCCTATTGTTGTAAGTTATCCTTTCCCCATAAATTTATGGGTACATCAGCCACATAAAGTCTCAAGTTCCCTGTTTGTCCTTCTGGTCCAACACAGTTAAGCCAGCATACACTTTGTTTTACATATAATAATTTACCAATTCCTATAAAATGTGTAAGAACCTTTTGAAATGGCCATTTTGGATTCCAAGACTCCTGTGAGAAGATAGTGACATCCACTCCTGTATCAAGCAATCCTTCTATTCCAATACCATTCAAATGTATTTTTAATTTTTGCCTCTTATCATTTATCATTGTTTGCTAAAAGACATGCTTTTCAGTATTTTCAATTGCTCCTGTTCTGTTTATTGGAACAACCTTGCCCTTGGTGTAAGGAAACAGGAGCAGTTGGGCAATTTTGAGCATTAATTCTCATCTCTTTCCATATGGATGTCATAATTTTAATTTCTTCCTTGAAGTCTCCATCCATAACACCTGGATGAATAAGAATCCTTGACAAGTTAATCAATTTTTTCCAAATATTAATCCTATTGTCCATGATGGTAAGGGACCATAAATACCAGTGGTTAACATATAATGTTCATTTGTTTTGGATTCATCTGTCATCAAATCTAAAGCTGCAGTATCTTCAGTAGCCTATAAATGATCACTAATATTTGATTTTGTTCTTGTTCCTGACTGCTTGTTTGCCTCTGTCTGACTGATGGAGGATGGTTCATAGGTTTTACTGTGGGGCCTTGAACCAAAAGGCCCCTCCCCTTATTTCCCTCCAAGGGTTACTTCTGACACCGTGGTAGCTCTACAATCCCAAGACCAGTGTGTACCTTTACCACAATAAGTACAAAATCCTAGAGACCTTAATCTTCCCTTGTTACTAAAAACCATTTACTCTCTTTCATGACCATGTTCTTCAGAGCCCATGCACCTATCATTTCTGGTTGTGGAGGTTTAAGCCTTACAATATCTTTGGAAATGACCAAGTTCACCATTTTGAAAGCACTCATTAAGCCTCCTAACAATGGCTTGTGCTATGATATTACTTTGATACTCCTGAAAACCAGGAGCAGTTGTTTTTCTTATCCATTCATCTACTGGAGCTTCTTGAGCTTTCAGTGGTCTAATTGCTCTTTGATATTCACCATTTGCATTTTCACAAACCAAGGCATTTATCAAGTCCTGTCTGGCATTAGGGTTATCTTCATATCTCTCCACAGCTGATGCCAATCTCCGTAAAAGTCTGAGAAGGTTTTCTGAGGACCTTGTATCATCTGTGTAAATGAAGTAAATCTTTTCTCAGCTTCAGCAACCATATCCCATGCTCTCAGAGCCTTAACATAAGATCGTTCTATCACAACATCTTCAAATTGAGTCTCTAACCGTATGTCAGCATAAGGTCCCTCACCAAGCATTTGGTTGGTTATTACATTTGTTCCCCTTGCCGTATTTTGTTACTCTAAGTTTGTCGCTTCATGTCTGCACCATGACAACCATTGTAATTGCTGGCTACCTTCTAGCACAGCTGATATCAGTCCCTTCCAATCTTGGGGAATGGACTCTATTTTGTATAGCCCAATTATTTAACATTTTTTTAACAAATGGTGAAAGCATTCTGTAAGAGATAATGGACTCCTTAAATATTTTAAAATCCAAAATGTCTATTGGATACCATGTTAACTCCTGATTGAGTTGACCATTGTTATTAGCATGCCTAAATTGAAACATAACTTGGAAAACTGATGGTGATTATGTAGTACCAAACATCTCCTCTGGGGTCGCACTTGGTTCCACATTAACACCATTACCTACCTGGTTTTCTACAGGTACACGCAGTGGCTGTGGAGACCTAGGTAGGAAAGAACATGGAATTTTCTCAGTTGCAGTCACCTGCCCTGGCAGGTTTTCCTTAAGCTCCTCAATCTGCATTTGCCTACTTCTTAATTGCATAACAAACTTCTTCCTTATGACAAATGAATAAAGGGAAAAAAGTAAACAGCAATAAACATCTGGTCTGATTGAAAAACAGTATAGAAGTCAGCAGCAAACATTGCCATATTGTCAACAACTGGTGTCATAGTTTCAAAATCTGCAGTTTTCTCTATACTTTTGAAAATCAAATTACCCATAAATCCTTACCAATGTAGAACTCCACTTGAAACAGCAATTTAATTTTCAAGTGCATTCATTAATAAGTATGAACTGCAAAATTAGGCCAGTGGAGCAGCCAGTGGCTTGGTAGAGCAGCCGGCAGCCTCACAGGATATCATTGGACATTGGACAGGCCTGGCCAGGCTTAACTTTTGGCCTGATTTATCAGGGGGAAAGAGCCCCGGACCAAAGGTGGCCTACACCACCTGTAACCCAAACTCTGTTAAGTAATATAAGTTGTAATATAAGGCCGGTAGAAATGTGATGGCTTGGTGGGATATTTGCGGGAGTTTGATAGGGTCTGGGAGTCTGATGGCCCAGGATTGCCTGGACTGATGGCTTATAAGTTGCCACGGTCTTTTCCCCAGTAATTAAATACACCAAGACCTTTTAATGCCTTAACACTTAACCATTAGCTGGGCAGACTCTCCATTAGCTACTCCAAGTTAACCCGAATCATCTAATCCCAAATGCCATGTGGCTATATTACCTTCTAGAGTCCTCAAACATGTCTGTCTGTTTCCATGTCTCCTGGTGGAATGAATGAATTCTCTTTGTAAAATGCAGGGTTCCTGTTCTAATCTCAGGAAGGACCACCTTTCTATGCCCTTTCTGCCCAGCTAATTGTCCATCAGCTACTTTTATTAACCAATCAAGAGACTGCCTCAGAAGGGGTGACTGGGTGGTGTTAACCATTCTAAATGTTAATTAATTGGTCCGGCTTGTTGTCTATTACTTACATTGTCTCTGATTGGTTAAATAAAATGTTGAAGCCTGAGATTTGGCAAAGACAGAGAATGGTGGGACTTCCTGAGATTAGAACAGGAACCCTTAGTTTTACACAGAGGATTAATTCATTCCAGACAGGAGCAGGAAGAAGGAGTATACATACCAATGGTTAGGAAAAAAAAGAACCTCATTCCACATGACCAGGAACATCTGCATAGCATGGGGAATAGCAGTCCAGGGTGACATATGTATATATGGGGTCATATCTGGGTAATAGAATTATGAGCTAGCTTAGATGGTCTAGGATTGCACAACTCAGGCCAAGGCTTATTAAAATCCATCCAGTGTCTCTGTGTGTACTCATTTATAATGGCAGGTTAATGGTAAACAGCCGCTGACCAATTAAGGATAATATAAATACTGGTTAAATCATTTAATTAGCCATACTTTTTTCTACAAAGGGGCAGTAATCAGATCTCAGCATTGAAATCAGCCTATCAGAAGCAATGTCATTCATTAGTCCTTCTCCCAATAAACATGTGACACAGTAATGCCAGCATCTGCATCCAAACCCAAATTCATTCCTTTATGTTCACTCCACACATGTGAGTCTATACAGAAATGATTGATCAGCTTGCAAACTTCTGTATTTCTATAACAATCCATTACACAGTTCATTTTTTGTTCTCTCTCTCATATATATATATGTATATATATATACATATATGTATATATATGTATTTTCATAGTTAAAGAACAAACTTGGAGCTTGCATGTGCTAGGCATCTACTGTATCCCTAAGCCACATGTCCAGTCTATTTGATTTGTTCATCTTTGTTTGAGAAAGGCTCACACTATTTAACCATACTTCCTTTGAACATACTAAACTTTTTTGGTTATTTCCATAACCAGTGGCAAATATGTATCTAGGCATTCATATATACACTTCACTTTATATAGTATCACCAACACTTGCTAGTCTGAACACTCATAGATGTCAGGCATAATAAATAACATTTATCTTTCAATAAGTGACAGAGTTTCTTTCCACTCAGTCTATATAAGATTGTAATTTTTCTCTCCTCATCATTTCTCTAGCATTTAACTCGTACTTTGTTGTGTATTTAGGGTTGTTCAGAGATTCATCAAGACCAATAATAACATTTTATAAGAAGAAGCTTTATTAAATACTTGTGCCAGGTACTCATGGCACGAGGACTGCAACTGAGAGTTCCTCCAAGATGCAGCATTGAGTCATATATTCCAAGGATGATAAAGATGAAAACCATAGGATCACATGTGTTCTGTCTATGTGTAGGCAGGGTCCAATTCTAACATGTATGTTTTGCAGTTGTCTTTGTCACTGAGCAGAGTAATCAAGCTTGATTACAACAAGCTTGATTACAAAATCAGAAATAGCAGATAGTCTTATGACCTACTATCTTGTTAGAATAACAAATTTTAGAAGATCAGTCAATTTAAGAATAGTCTTCGGTGTCTGAGAGACAAACTGAAGTCGACAATTAGGGTACAGCCTGTGGAAGCTAAGGGCTAATATGAAGTTAGAGGGTTTTTTTGCTTTTTGGTCTCTCAAGTATAGTAAGTCCAAAATTTAAATGCAATGTGAACCATCACAATTCTATTACTATTTGTCCTCAAACCACAGAAAACTATCACTTGGTACTAAATAAATAATCACTCATTGTCTTCGAAAGAGTGTCATTAACAATTTTTATAGAACTCACTACTTTCTATCTGTTGTTTATTGATTTACTTTTTCACCAATAAGAATGTGTTCATTGCACACCAAAACCATTTTGTGTATGGTGGCTGGTACATGTGGCATGTGTGATCATGTGTTCAGAGGACAGTGGTCACCTTCAGATGTCACTTCTTAGGTCTTTCTTAGACCTCAGCACTTTGATTATAACCTTGCCACTATGTCTAGAGTTTGGATTTTTTGTTTGTTTGTTTGTTTTAAGGTTTTTCTCAGAGTTCTTAGAAATCAAACCTAGTTCTTCTTGCATGCATAGCAAGGACTTACTCACTGAATTTCTGCTGTTCACTGCTTTTTTTCTGATTCAAATATTATTCTCTATTCATGAAGTGCTTCAATCCTAGGTACACAAATTTTATGAATGAGTCATTATTGTCACAGGATGAAATGTGTTGTCCTCTGCAATCCACACACTAAAGCTCTATGTACTTTCCTTCATGTGACCTTGTTTGGAGAAAAGCCTTCCAAGTGTACTTAATATCAAAAGGTCCTGATTTAATACACTGGGCTTCTACTTCCTCAGCAGATGATAACCTAATTATACCTTTTAATAAATAAAACAACCATCACCTGAAGTCATAAAAATGTGGTGTTGATTGTGAACTTTCAAGCTTCTAGACCTCTGAGAAAGGTTTTATGGAGTCACCCATCTATTATAATATAGAAACTGGAGAAGAAAAATGCAGGAAGAAAAGCAGTTCTATCCAAGGCATAGCAACTGGTGTTGGCATTTATATTATGCATGACATTCATGGCATTCACACAACTTGTTGAGAAATATACATTTATCTCAGAAAAATAGAGTCATGTGTGAGAATAATAGCTAAGAAAAAACAGATTTTTATGCTTAAATCTGACCCTCCCTGATCATGTAATTGTGAATCAGTCATTAATACTCTCACATATTGGGCCAATTAGTGATGGAAGTGGCCATAATGAATAGGAACTTATATTGAATTTCATAAAGTCTCAAAAATTAGAGATGTTGCATCATTTTTAAATATAAGTTGTGTTGGACATTTGGATATGATATATGTACTATAAAAGTTTTCAGGTTTGGTATGTCAAATGTCAAGTAAAACAATTGAGAATATTACTAGCTACAAAGCTAAGTGTGGGACCCGATGTTGAATAAGCTTTCATACACTGTTATATACTAATGTATACAAATTATATATTTACATATATACTTATATAAATAATAAACATTACATATATTTATATGCAAATTTAAGTCAGCATTGTGCATTGTATAGATTTATAAACTCATAGTTTAGATCCCCATTGCCGAACAAATATTTACAAAGTTTTGTGATAAGGAAATTTTAAAGTAATTTTAGTCACACAGAATAAAATAGTGTGAGATTTTTAATTAAATGAAATAATTGATGAGAGACAAGGACTACACTTCTCTGTAGTCATATTTATGTCTAATTCAGTAAAGTGTCAATTGTAGGTTCTTCTCAAAAAATCTGTGACTTCACAAGTCTTGGGTATTGGCTAGTTTTCCAGTATCAGGCATGTTTTTACTCCCATTGATCAGGCCTTAAGTCCAATTATTGAACTGTTGGTTACAGCAAGATTTGCATACCACTATTATATCCTTGGGGTTATTATGCTATGCTGGTTATTTTTTAATTCACAGATGTGATAGCTGAGTTGGTGTTTGTTTCTCTCCTATAGAAGCATTTGAGGCACCTTCTGTTACCATGAACGCTACTCCTCAAGTTAGAGGTTGTAAAATCAAATTCAGCTTAGTATACATCATCCTGTGTCTGAAGTACGTGTTGTCTCCAATAATTGAGATTCACCATACTTCTCTGAGATACAGCCAAGGCTAATAGAAATAGCCTGTAATGATTTGGAAGTCTCTTGGACAACCTTGATCACCAATCATAAACTCAAAAGAAGACCTCTTAAAAATGATTCATATATGTTCATAACAGCCTTATTTGTAATAGCTAGAAACTGGAAAGAACCCAGATGTTCCTCAACTGAGGAATGGATAAAAAACAAAAAACCAAAAACAACTGTGGTACATCTACACAATGGAATACTATCCAGCCATCAGAAACAACAAAATCATGCAATTGGCAGCCAAATGGATGGAAGTAGAGAAGCTCATCCTGAGTGAGCTAACCCAGACTCAGAAGGATGCACATGGCATCTATTCACTTATAATCGGATTTTAGCCATATAGTACAGGATAACTATACCACAGCCAATGCACCAAAGGGAACATGAACATAGACTTTGTTTGCTATCAATGAGACACTTTTCCCTAGTGGTGCTGCCTTATAGGCTCCCAGTATATGAGGAGGCTCTTGGCCCCTATATGACTGCTGAACTGGGCCGGGGGACTGTTCTGTAGGGACACTGCACTCCAGAGGAATGGGATGGAAGGGATGGGGGTGGAGGGTGGAAGGGAGGGACTGGGAGGAGTGGAAAGAGAGTACTGTGTTGAAGATGTAACCTGACATAATAAATAAATACTTAAAAAATGATTTTTTAAACATGTCTGAGCAAATAGTAGAATGTCAAGTATTTGGGGGATATTCCAAACAGTTGTATAGCTGGGTCATAAAATGGATATATTTTAACCTTTTTGAGAGTTCTCTATACTCATTTGCAGAGCAGCTTTGTGAGCATGCAACCAAGCTGGTAGTAAATGAGGAATCAGTTTTAACTCATCTTTTCTAGCCTTTGTTGTTGGTTGATCATGGATCATTGACATTTGTCATTGTGACTTAGGTCAGAAAAATCTCAAAGTTGTTTTGATTTTTCAAACACCTAATTACTAAAGATAATGGGCAGCTTTTGGTGTATTTCTTAATTATTTCTTCTTTATACTTTTGAGAACTCTTTGTTCAGACCTCAGGTTCAGTTTTGAATGAGTCATTATTTTACTCTGTATTTTGAGCTCTTTACATATTCTGAATATTAATTTTCTCTCTGATATATAGCTTGCAAAAAATTCTCTTCCATTTATGGGATTCATCTTCATCTGATTATTTTTCTCTTTACCTGTGCAGAAACTTTAGTTATATGAATTCTCACTGGCCAATTGTTTGCCCTGATTCTGGATCAATGGAGGCCTATTGAGAAAGTCTTTTCCTGTCACTAAGTTCTTTAGGGTCAACCTATATTTTCACTATCAATTTTAGTTCTTCAAGTTTCACAGCTTAAGTTTTAGTTTAAAAGATAGAGATCATATCAGAAAAACACAGATGATCAAATTTGGGGAGACTTGGAAAGATTGTAAAAGCCCAATGAACAGAGAGTTTGTTGTGAGATTATAATTCCTAGAAATATCATAAGCTATATGTATGAAGTCTCAGAAAAATATCTAAATATGACCTAAACTGGAAAGACACTAAAAGATGTGGGAACATGGAAGGGTGAAATCTCAGGAGGCCTTAATCCAACACAAATAAATATAGACAAGTAAAGAAGCCAAAACAGGGGAAACAGTCTTCATCATAGAGGAGTATACCAATGGGTTATCCAGCACCAGATTGTCAGACTTTAAGACATACACATACAAGTATAACCAATGGGTTATCCAGCACCAGATTGACAGACTTGAAGACATAGAGGAGTATACCAATGGGTTATCCAGCACCAGATTGTCAGACTTGAAGACATACACATACAAGTATAACCAATGGGTTATCTAGTACCAGATTTACAGACTTGAAGACATACACATACAAGTAACACTGTACAGACTGACAAGTTTGTGCTTATGTATTTTGGAATACATACACACACACACACACACACACACACACAAAACCCATCATGAATTTGAAAATGAACAAAAAGCCATACATGGAAGAGTTTGGCTGCTGAAACTGGAGAAAAGGAAGGGTGAAATTATTTAATTATATTACAATTTCAAAAAGTAAAACAAGGTTTAATTAAAAATGTAAAGACAGTTGGGTGTAGTGGAGCACACCTTTAATCCCAGGACTCAGGAGGCAGAGGCAGGCATATCTCTGTGAGTTCCAGGTCAGCCTGGTCTACAATGAGAGTCAAGAACAGCCGGGGTTCTGTTACACAGAGAAAAACATGTCTCAAAAAACAAAACAAGCAAAAAAAAAAAAATCTTGGTATATAATTTTAAAGGAGCATTTTAAAAGTATGTGAGAATTAGAATATTTTTAATGTGACTCTCTATAAGAGACAGCCAGAAAAAAAATTATGCATTATTAATCAGTATTTTGGTAGGAAAAATTTACCAAAGTATAAATACTAGATCTTATACTGTGAAAATATATGCCGCCTTATTTACTATGAAAATGATGCACAGATATTCTTTATGAAATAATAGTACACTAGTGCTTCTCAATCCAGGAAGTATTTATTATGTTTATTATTTTTATGAGCCAAAGGGTATTATTTTTAAAGAGCAGTAAATTTTATTAATAATAATTTTATCTCTTCTCTCGTTTCTGGCTGTTAATATTTTTTCTTGTCCTTTTTCTCTTTATTTTTCTCTCATACAGTACATCCTAACTGTAGCCTCTCTTCCTTTCCCTCCTCCCAGTCCCCATCTCAACTCGCCTCTTCCTACATTTATTGCTCCCCTATTTATCTTCAGAAAAGACCAATCCTCCCAGTGGTATTAACTGAGCACGCCATAGCAAGATGTGATAAGATTATGTACAAGGCCTCACACTGATGCTAGACAAGGCAACCTAGTAGAAGGGAAAGCATCTTGTAAAATCTTTGTGGATATCAGTCTGGAGATATCTTAGAAAACTTGGAATAACTCTACTTCAAGAACCAGCTATACCACTCCTGGACATACATCCAAATGATTCCTTATTGAACCACAAGGACATAACAACTATGTTCATAACGGCTTTATTTGTAATACCTAGAAACTGAAAACAATGCAGATGTCCCTCAACCAACAAATGAATAAAAAAGCTGTTGTACATCTACAAAATGGAATACTATTCAGCCATCAGAAACAAAGAAATCATGCAATTTGCAACCAAATGAGTGGAACTAGAAAAGTTCATACTGAGTGAGCTAACCCATACCAAGAAAGATGCACATGGCATCTATTTATTTATAACTGGATTTTAGCCATGTAGTACTATCCTACAACCAACAGACTGAAGGAACAGGAACATAGACTTTGTTACTTGTTAGTGGGACACTTTGCCCTAGTGGAGCTGCCATGTATAACCCCAGGGCAAGAGGAAGCTCTTAGGCCTCATATGGCTGCTGACCTGAAGGAGGCTGATATGTAGAGCACCCTACACCAGAGGGGTAGGATAGGTGGGAGAAGGGGGGGGAGGGTGGGAATGATGGAGGGAGGGGACTGTGATGGAGATGTCAATTGAAGTAATAAATAAACGTTAATAAATAAATAGTAAATAAAAAGAGTCAAAAGAGCAGGAGACACACCCACTTCCATGGTTAGTACTCCCACCAAAACCCCCAAGCTAAATAAAACCACAGTAGTATGGAGAGGGCATAAATGAGCATAAGGGCATAACCCTTACAGGCTCTGTGGTTGCTGGAACAGTCTCTGTGAGCCCTGCTTAGTTGATTCTGAGGGCCATGTTCTCCTGGTGTCCTCACCCCTCTAGCTCCTACAATCTTTCCTATTTCTCTTCTTCTGGGTTCCTGGAGCTTAACCTAATGTTTGGTCTCTGCATCCACTCCCATCAGCTACTGGAGGAAGCCTCTCTGATGAGGGCTGGGCTAGCACAGATCTTATGCGTATAGTAGTATATCATTAGGAGTCATTCATTTCTGTTTTTTGTTTGTTTGTTTTCCTTTTTGGTTTTGTTTTGTCTGTGGTGTTCAGGTTCTACACTATGTCTCTGAGCTATCCAGCCTTTGGTTCCTTGCAATACAGGAGGTCCTGGGCATAGGCTCTTTCTTGTGGCTTGAGTGTCATATTAAACCAATCATTGGTTGGTCACTCCTACAACCACCACTGCCCAGCATATCTCTCAGGAAGGACTTTGTGGGTAGAAGGTTTTGTTGCTGTGTTGATGTCCCAGTCTCACAACTGAGTACAGAAAATGCCAGTTCAAGCTCCTTATCATCCTGGATTAGGAGTCCTCAACTAGGGTCATAGATTCCAGGAAGTCTCCACTGCATTAGGTTCCCACATTTTATGAGATATCTTTAATCTCCTTGGTGCACATTTCTTGCTTATCTACAAGTTATTACTTTCCATTGCTATGTTTTAAACAATGTCCTTAGATATTTTATATATGATTATAGTATTTAATTTTATATCTAAGACTGTTCTGTAGAAGATTTTATAAATATGTAATATTTTTCATTTAGTAAATATGCTTAGTTGTGTCTAGCCAAATGTTTCCTGAATTAGTCTGCCAAGAGCAAAGATAATCATGTCTAAATATATCATAATAGATCAATGATAATTTTGTTAGTATTCAACTTGAGACCCTAAAAAACATTTTTAGTCTTTCACAAACAGTTTTTTTACTTTTATTGAGTTCTAGTATCACTAGTTCTTTCCTTAAATACTGTAGCAGGATTGGCCTCTTAAAAAAAAAATCAGTCGTAAGAACACAGTCTGAATGCATTACATAACTAGAAAACAAAGGTAGACATATAAAACATAACTCATAAAGGTACATTAATTGAGGATATTTTCAATGGATATATAAAACTCAAAATAATGGAATAAAAAGGAAAACTAAATTTGAGGAAGTAAAACAATATCTGTATTGAATATGCCTATTAAAGTATTTAGAATTACAGTGGTACTTCTACTAATCCAATGAACATCTTATTTATTTCTTTTGAATGTACATAGTTTTAAACCCAAAGTTCAGATAAGTTTGATAAATCACTATGCACAACATGAAGAGCTACTACAAAGAAAAAGGATTGCAATCTTTTAAAATAATTTTGTTCATGCATAGTTCTGATTCATATTGCTGTGGTAACAGACTCCTCTCAGCTGTAAAGCTGTGATTGGTTAAGCATTAGGGCTGATCATAGAGGAGTCAACAAAACTTCTCTAGTATTATTAAAATGTATCCTCGGCAACATAGGAGAAACAAACCATTAACATTTACACATGAATAGAGTTAATTAATGACATCCTACATTTACCAGTGTGTCCTATGACTACAAAGTGGAACCTCCATTTTAGTCAACTATTCAATCTTTATGCTTCGAATTCTTCTTACACTTAAGTACAAAGAAATCAGATGCAATTTTAACACTACAAAAACTCTTGTAAACATTTTCCTATGGCAATCAAGGTGCATATTCTAGTAAATCAAATTTCCTGCATTAGGTAAGAGTTTAAATGCTGATTTTATGACAGACTATTTAGGACACACATCAGGTATGCATGGTTATGGTACAAATTGATTTACAGAGGAAAAGAGATTCTTGTATTTTAAAGAAAAGGAAAAACATATCTTTGTAAAAATGTTCTTGTAATACAAGTCTATTGTATTATGAAAATACAAATAATAACATAGTTCATGAGTTGTCATGAAATATTTACTGTATATATTCCTCTACCACATAGTAATATATTTATTCCAAATTCAGCATGTAAAATTTATGGAGTGTGATTGAAGCTCTTTTACAACTCATAAATGGAACTTTTTCACCATTGTTCTAAATCCTATATATTAATTAATTAATTAATTTGTTATTATTTTAAAATGTTTTTAATTGAAGTAGAATTACTTCTCTTCCTTTTCTTTCCCCAAGCTTCTCCAGCTTCTCCCTATTTAACACCTCCTATGTTCTACTCTCTAGAGGATAGCCCTTGTTTCTTTGATTATTATTACATACACATATAAGTATATATGCATGTTTATGCACACACACATATGAATATGCACACACACATATGACTTGCTGAGTCTATATTTGTTGTAGGTTTAGAGCAGAGCACTGTGCTTTGGACAGACAACCAGCAAGTACAATCTTTGGAGAGGGTAATTCTCCTTCCCCCAGCAGTCATTTCTTGTTCATTGTTCTTTGACTAGGGGCAGGAGTCCATGAAACTTCCTTGCTTAACTATTAACATATTTGTTAAAAATGTTATTTTTCCAAGATTTTTTTAGGCAGCCATTTGTAGGAGAGACTGTTTCATAGCAGGCTTTCTGATATTCTGGCTCTTACAATCTTTTTCTTAGTCTATTGATGTTCTTTTAGCCATAGATACAGGATGTTTGATGTAGATGTATAAGTTATGTCTGGCACCTCACAACCCATTGATTTCTTTATTGTGTCCAGTGGTCCTTCCTTAGGATGGTTTTCATTTGCTGTGAAGAGAGACTTCTTTGAAAATCAGTGGTTGCTATAGTTACCTGAGGGTATAAAGACAAGATTAGAATGTAGTAAGGATCTAAGTTGCTCCATCCACATGGTTGTGATAGATTATTTTCAAAGGTCCATGACTTCAATGTCCCAGAGAAGCTGGTGATGTTTCAAGTACCGGTATGTTTTCCTTCCTGTTGGGTGGGACTTAAGTCCAATTAGACAGCTGTTGGCTACCATCTATATGTGAGTGCCACTTAATCTTTCATGCATATTTTGTCATGCTGAAAATTATCACTGTTCATAGACATTGCTACTGGATAGGACTGTTTAATTGCTTTCCTCCACTGGCTGCTTATATAGTATTTTCTAGAACCATGTAAGCTATACTGGAGGAATGAGACTTTCAGGTATAATCTATGCCTAAAATATAATCAAGCTTGAATCATCTAATTGCTTTGTCTTAAATGTGTGGAACTTTCTAGGGATTAACCTGTAATGCATGACAGGCAACCAAGTACTAAATTTGTTGTTTAGGTGGTCATTTGAATGACCCTGACCAACTATTACAAAGGAGATTTCTTACACCTAGTATTGGAGGTTTTGTTAGTCCATGGTTCTTCTGAGGAGCATTGTCAACCCAAGTGGTGGTGGTGGTGGTGGTGGTGGTGGTGGTGTGTGTGTGTGTGTGTGTGTGTTTTACTTGTCAATCTGTATTTGTGGGTATTGTGTATAAACATACTTATATGTGTTATATATAATTTAGGTAAATATAAAGTACAATTCTTTGAGGCTGTATCAAACAATATTGGTGCAATTTTGTTCCTTGTTCATCATTTTTCTGTTGTTTTACTCTAGTCTTGTTCCTCAGTCGGATCCCCCTCACTATTTATTGTCTCCTACTTCATATCACATCTATATTACTATTCTATCTAAAGACTACCCCCCTGCTCATGCATCTGTGGTCCCTTTATACTTTATATCTGTGATAACTCAAGTTATGTCATCATATCTAGGAAAACTCAGAAAATCATCTAACAGAGGATTAATATCCTTAATATACAAATAGTTGAAAAAACAAGGGAAATAAAATGCAAAATGTGTCAAAGATATAAACAGACATTGTTGAACAAAAATACAAATAGCCGAGAAATACCTCAGAAAGTGTTCCATTCATATCCTTAGCAATTATGAAAACACAAATTAAAATCAAACAACTTTGCGAGTTCATCTTGTTCCAGACAGAATGACTGAGATCACCAGAAAAGTTGACAACAAATGTTGGTGTGGTTGTGGAGGAAGAGGAACCTCCACTTGTTATTGTGGGAATGCAAATTTATGTGGCTGCTATGGAAATCAGTGTGGAGAATCCTCAAAAAAGCCTAAAAATATATCTACCATATGACTCAGATATCCCACCCCTTGTAATATGCTCAAAACACTCAACATTTATGGATACTTGCTCAGACATGTTTATTGCTTCTCTAGTCA
>CAJQZJ010033689.1:2299560-2316645 GCA_907164525.1 Lophiomys imhausi | reverse complement strand
CAGGGCAGTCCCGAGTGGGGAGGCTGACCCAGAGACGGGTAAGAGTTTGAGCACCGCCCTCCTACAGGCTCAGGCCCACCGTGAGATCCCCAGATATGGGGATTACGAAGCCTTTCCAGGGACTTCTACCAACTTTAGAAAAAATAAAAAAGGAGGAACTGTAGAGAGCTGCGACGTGCCGCGCCTTAAAGATGGCGCTGGTCTCCGCCTTCCACCAGCCTGACGGTGAGCTCTCTCAGTGGTAAACAAGTCCATATTTGGTTAAGACCGCTGATCTTGCTTGCTTCTGCATACGTGGGCCTCTAAGATAGCACCACGTGGCTTTACTTGATTGGCTGTTCATATAGTATTTAGCCTGTGAGTTGGGTCTGCCCGGGCATTTGGAAGACTGTTTTCAAGGGACCTGAATAAACTGCTGGAGAAGAGCTTTTGTGAGTTGCGTCATCCTTGCTGGTCGAGGGGGACGCGACAAACACTGACATTTTTTTATGTACCTACACAAATTAGTACTTTTGGTGCACTAAAATATTGAGAATATTTAAAATGTCATATGATAGCATATACATGCTTGGATTCATTTCCTGAAGTTGAATAGCAAGCTTCTACACAAAAGAAAACAAAATTCATGTTCAAACTTTAATCAAGAGATATCCCTCATACAGAATAGTTTGTTTTAAATTTTTACTAAAATACCTCTTTATTAAGATGTTTATCTAAATTTTTTGCAAGCATGAAACATGTGATGGTGTTGGTTTAAAGTGCATTTCTAAGTTATCCCTTCCAGAAAACAGTTATAAGAAGCAAACCTATTGTTACAAAAAAGTATTGTTATCTATATAGCTGTGCATTGTTATGGGAAGTAAGAGAATTGAATTCATTTTTGTCAGTAGAATGTGGAAAGAAAGCAATAGATAAATTATTTTGATCTATGTCAACCATGGAGTATATTTTCTACCTTTTCTTTAGTTTGTCAAAGTAATGACCATTTAAATTAATTATATCAACTTTCAGTTGAAATCAATTAAGTGTTTTACTAAAGAAAATGTTTGTAAATCCAAATTTTCTATTGATATAATAAGATAGATAATTCATTTCTACTGAAAAAAATTACTCTAAATCTTTCTTGCCAAACAAAGATTCTGAGGAATATAACAACAACAATAACAAAAATGAAAAGAGAAAAGAAATGCAACTCAAGATGACTCTGAGATTCCATCTCACACCTGTCAGAATGGCTAAGATCAAAAGCTCATATGACAGCATATGCTGGTGAGGGTGTGGAGAAAGGGGAATCCTCCTGCATTGCTGGTGGGAGTGCAGGCTTATGCAACCACTATGGAGGTCAGTCTGGAGATAATTTAGAAAACTTGGAATAGCTCTGCCTGGGGACCCAGCCATACCACTTCTGGATATACATCCAAATGATTCCTCACCAAATCACAAGGAAGTTTCCTCATCTATGTTCATAGCAGCCTTATTTGTAATAGCTAGAAACTGGAAATAACCCAGATGTCCCTCAAAAAACTGTGGTACATCTACACAAAGGAATACTACTGAGCCATCAGAAACAAGGAAAACATGCAATTTGCAGCCAAATGGATAGAACTAGAGAAGCTTATCCTGAGTGAGCTAACCCAGACTTAGAAGGATGCACATGGCATCTATTCGACTTATAGTCGGATTTTAACCATGTAGTACAGGATATCTATACTATAACCAACGCACCAAAGGGAACATGTACATAGACTTTTTTTTTCCTGTCCATGAGACACTTTGCCCTAGTGGTGCTGCCTTGTTGTCCCCCAATGTATGAGGAGGCTCTTGGCCCTCATATGACTGCTGAACTGTGGCGGGGACTGTTATTAGGGACACTCAACTCCAGAGGAGTGGGATGGAAGGGATAGGGAGTAGTGGGTGGGAGAGCAGGACTGGAAGGGATGGAAAGAAGATACTGTGATGGAGATGTAACCTGAAGTAATAAATAAATATTTAAAAAAAACAAATTTTGAAGAGTCAAATAAATTAGTCTAGTTCCTATATAACAGAATTCATGCACTGTTTTGTGTCAGTATTTCAACAGCTCTTGGACCAAGTTATCAATACAAATATGAACAAAATTTGAATAGAAACATCATAAAATGTCAAAAATTTGAATTACCAATATTAATTAGCACTCAAATATGTTCTTTCTTTTAGTTAATAACTATCCTTCATATATTTAACATGACATATGACCTTGAACTTGCTTGTAAGTATCATCTTGAATTCAAGTAAGATGGCAGTATACGATCATGTGTTTAACATGAAGACATATTCAAGGTTATAGCTTGACTTTGTTTAGTTTAAAGGTTATGTTTTGTCTGTTGAGCTAGTATTCTAAAATTATGTACTTTGAAAGTGGGATGTGTTGTTCCTTGTTGGCTTAGATGAGACAATTCCCCAGATGTCTTCCCCATTACATTGTTCTCCTGTCTTTCCTATAATTTCACCTCACTAATTTACTGGGTTACTAATGACATTGTGATAAAATAAAATTTGCCTCCAACACTAAAGAATTAAATTGTTATGCTAGCTAATGGGGCTTATGTTTTAAATCTCAAGTTAATGTTATTATAGGAACAAATTTAACTGAAATTTTTACTTATTGAAAGTTTTGGTCAATGATGACAAATATTGGGATTCTGTGACAGCCAGAATTCTAACATAACTCCAGTTGGGCCAATGATGTAATACCCACCCGCACCCTGGACTTTCTATAACCAGAGCATACAGGATTTTTCACATACAATAAATGTCTTACATCAGGTGAATCCTTCATAAAATCAGGAGATTGTGTGGATGAACATCACTTAATCTTTTAAGCCTTTCTGGACCTAAACGACTAAATCAAGAATCATGGAGCTAATAATTGAAAAACATTTATCTTGAGGTATAAATCTACATCTTCTAAGGGCATAAAGAAGATGGAACAAGGAAACAGGGGCCTCAGTTCTATGGCTGAAACAATAAATCAGAATAAATAGTAAGAAGTTTGGAAGTGAAAGGATTCCATAAATGAAGAGCTTTCAGCTCACATGATATTTTGGACTTACAACCTGAGTAGAAACCTAAACACATACTTGTGACCTTGCAACTCTAAACTTGTGAACATAAGAACTATAAACTAATAAATGAGTTGTTGAGGGAAGGTCTTGAATTCAATGCTGAGATCTGGTTACCACCCCTTCTGAGGCATTCTCTTGATTGGTTAATAAAAGTCGCTTATGGCCAATTAGCTGGGCAGAAAGAGTATAGGAAGGCGAGACTTCCTGAGATCAGAACAGGAACTCTGGGCACACACAGAGTCTTCTCCTTTCTGCCGGGAGATACAGAAGGAGACAGACGTCTGGGGAATGCTGGAAGGTAATCGCAGGCACATGGCAGTTTAGGATTATGTGATCTGGGCTAACTTAGTGTAGCTAATTGAGAGTCTGCCCATCTAAGGGCTGTGCATTAAAACATTAAAAGGTCTTGGTGTGTTTAATTACTGGGGAAAAGACTGTGGCGGCTTATAGGCCCTCAGTCCAAGCAGTCCCGGGCTGATGGACTTCCAGATTCTCAGACTGCCCTTGAGCCCAGGCGAATCTCGCGCTAAGCCGCTGGTAATTCTACTGGCCTAATATCACAACTTATATTAATTAACAGAGTTTAGGTTACAGGTGGTGTAGGCCACCCTTGGTCCCGGGGCTCTTTCTCCAGGATAAGTTAGGAGACCGGTTAACATACTTGGGCCAGGCTGCCTGCTCCTCTGCCAAGCCACTGGCTACTCCGCCAGCCTAATCTTATGGTTTATACTTACTAATAACTACATTAATTAATTAATTTGCAGTTTTCAATGAGTATTGTTGGGTATTAAATTGTGTCAAACTCAGTCTTTTGTTCTCTTCACATTGACCAGTAATCCATCTCTGCATACGTAGCTATATGCTGAAGTAGGAAGCATCTTTGATACAGACAGAAATATGTCTTAAGCTATGGGCATAAGGTAAGAATAGGGATTTTTCTGACACTACTTTTTAATTCATATTTTGTTTGCATATTTGTTAAGGTCTTTGGATAAAGAGTAATTGTTTTTAAGTCAAATAGTGATAACAGAATAACAAGATAGGAAAATACAAAAATGATGTTTTATAGTCATTACACGATTCTATAGTGTAAAACCATGCTCATTCACTAGAGTGAATAATAGGCTATTTTATATTATATAGATCAGACTAATATTAAAGTGCCCAGTAGTCTAAATGGTTTAGGGTTTTTGTTATAGAAGAAATAGCTTCAAAATATTAGATGCTTTATTATCATAGTCACATGAAGATTTCTGTATATCCCTGCATGTGACTAAGGTTCACCAAATAACAGCATATATTTTGGAGACACTCTATAATCTTTTTAATACTGACTGAATACAAAACATTTCAGTGATTTCACTGGAACAAATGCTGTTTGGAGAATGAGGGTCACTTACTTAGTCATCAATTAAAATTTATGTAAAAGCCAATCATTTTTTTTCATTTTCTTTTTTTTTATAAGTACTTTATTTTTTTTTCAAGTTACATCTCAGTCGCAAACCCTTCCCTATTCCCCCTTCCTGTCCCACCCTTCCACCCTCTTCCCCCCCCAACAGCTTCTCTTTTCATTCCAACAAATGGTTCTTTCTCTTATAACAGTAAATTCTATACAAAACAGCAGAATTAAATATGCCACATTTATGAGTGTTAAATGGCCCAGTATACCTTCCCAATGTCCAGTTCATACATATTTGGCCCCTGACTTTAACCTTCTACCTTCTAACCATCTCCATGAGTTTAAAGTTCTATAACTGACCTAGTTTTCATACTAACTTGCATCACTATTATAACCATCTTCTTAGATCTAGAATGCCCTCTTGATTCCTAAACAACTCAAAATTTAGCTATGAGACTCAAGCTGTCTATTCTTCAACCACCTCAGAGAGCTGAGAAGGATAAATATGTCTGATTGTATAGGAAGTGCAGGGCCTGCAGCTTCCAATACTAAGAAATGACAAACCAGTGACTACCTGGACAGTTCCCATTTTCTCTCCATACATTCCAGCATCAGTCTTCAGCCTTTTGGTCCTGTTTCTCTGACAGACATTTATTGTAGAGCAGGGATTGTGAAGGACTAACCTACCCTGTCTTGGCAGAGCTAGGCTGTCGACTTCCCTGCTAACAAATTTTGTCCTTTTTGGACAGCAGTCTGTCTGCAGTTGAAGCAAGGAGTTTTTACTTGTCAAGAGATAGGCTTGCCACTAATTCAACCATCTCACATTGGAGATTCTTCGATGCTTTTCTTCTACTTGGAGTAGAATAGGGGGTGCTGTCAGGAGCTGATATGTCACGATATCAAAAAAAATCTTAATTTAAGACCACATCTTTGAATGCCATATTCTGCAGATCTCTTGGGGTTTTTGAAGATGCCCTATCTATCTCTTGTATTTAGATAAGCAAATGTTGCTTGTCTCTTAACAACTTGATTACTGAGTAGCTTAGAGAACATCTGTGATAGACTGTCTTAGTAGCTAACAAGGTGACATGCATGCATGACTAGGAGTTTGTTTTTCTTAACTATCCTAAACAGTTTAAGACGGTTGGTATCAAGAGGCCAGAAAGTCACATTTCATTTTTAAGTATCTCTAAGTACGATACCATTAGGAAGCGTTACCTTAAATTTTGTATCAATATACAAAGATCTATTCAAATGTGGCTAAATATACTCTTCATTTTGTATCAATATACAAAGATCAATGCCTATGCGGCCCAATACAATCTTAATATTGCGTCCATATACAAGGGTCAATACCATTGTGGCCAACTATAATCTTAGTTTTGTATCAATATACAAATATCAATACTGACGTAGACCAATACAATCTTATTTTTGCACAATAAACAATGGTCAATACCACTGTAGCAACAAACAAATAAATTTACTAATTAAAAAAAAAAGCAGGTAACAACGTTAATACACTGTAAATAAAAGGACACAGCCATTCAACCTGGTTTTATGAACCTCCAAGTGTCAAAAAAACGTAGAGCTAAGGTAAAATACATGAGAAATGTGGTGTTAACCCATGCCTTTAACTTCAGCAGAGACGGGAGGAGCACCAAAGTGTTAGTGGACTTATAAATTCTAGAGTTACACGGAAAAGGGTGGTGAGGGTACACACCCTTAATCCCATCATTCAAGAAGAGTACACCCTTAACCCCAACACACTAGAGACAGAAACAGGCAGATCTCAGAGTTCAAGGTCAGCCTGATACAAAACAAACTCTAAATAAAGAAAAGCTTTGATCCAGGAGTGGTGGAACACATCTTTAATCCCCTTAGATGGGAACCACAGGTCTTGGATCCCAATATTTAGAATGCAGAGACACACACATAGGATTTGGAAGGACCTAAGTTTAAAAGCTACTTACAAAAGGCCCACACAACACAAATTGTCCTTCGAGACCTCAAAATATATACACTAAAGCTGGTTTAGCTCCAAAATAACAAAATAATTTCTTCTTTAAACCAGATTGAAAGATAACACTTTATATATTGTCAAAAACCAAATTTGCTTCAGGAGAAATATTACCTACCCCCCCCCCCAAAAAAAAAAGAGGGCGATTGTCCCTGAGTGAGGAATAGGGCAGGGCTCTGTTCTTATCATTCCAGGAGAATCAAAGCATCCATTCAAGGAACCCAGGGACAACTGGACAACGGAAACCTCAGCAGAAATCAGAATCAGACACCAAAAGAAGATGAGTGACCCAGATGATTCAGCCTGACAGACTCCCTAAATAGATGTCTCCATCAAAAGCCTACAACCACAACAACTCAATATCGCTAAGACTGTTCAGCTCTACACAATTCCCCAGCCAGAACCTCAGTAAAGCCTGGAAGTTCAGCTTCTGCCTACAAACTCCTTAGGTCATCTAAACAGCTGAGAACAGAAGGACTGAACATAAAAGGATTGTATAAACATTTTTAACCATTTTTCCATTTTGGTTTGGGCCCCAAATAGGTTTACTATGCCCCAAATCAGCAGGAAGTCATTTTAAGAGAGCGAGGTCCCATACCCAGAGGGTGGGGAGGGTGTTTCTCCGCCCCCCCCTTTTTTCGGTTATTTGAAGGACAGCTGAAAACACTGTTATTTAGGGGAAGAGATTACAAGTGGTTAAATGGTCCTGTTTAATGGGTTTTGGAGGTTAGACCCAGGGTATTCCTTCTTTCCCTTTTCTGTATCCTTCTTTATCTCCTTTGTAGGAATGCATGGACGAGAGAAAAATCGAGACACAGCACAGGAAGGATCAAGAAGAAAGGTCACATTATTGAATATGCCCTTATACCCTTATATATTGATACAAAATTAATAGTATAAGTAAAAGCCAATCTTAACACAATAAAAATGAAATTAGTTTATGTACTTAGGCCAAGCAGCAACCCAATGTAGAATGGCCAGTTTCAGCTACCACCAAGTAGGGTGAAAGTGCAGATGAGGGACTAGAAACTATATGACTTCCACCTGAATCAAGACAGACTCTGTCAGACTGTTGTCAGAAGACAGACTTAGGCGCTGACCTCATCATGAAAGTCAAGTTTGCAGGTCACAAACTGAACTTTGATCTCTGCTCTAACCCTAACCCTGTCATTTGTCTACCCTACTGGCACAATATTTTGAGTGTAGTTACCTAATATTTAATGAAAACAGACTTTGAAATATGACAAATGTAGTGATAATGAGTTGTATGAGCCTTTTTGTGGAACAATGTACTCTCAAAAGAGAATACCCCCAGGAAAAGAAACCCTGGAGTGGAGATCTTAAGACACTATTTGACTTTTATGTGAATTTGCTTAGTTCTGGGCCTTGGATTATTCAAGAGATAACAGCTCAGTGGTATCCTGCAAAATCTGTGCCACAAGAGCCCTGCTGCAGACCCACTCTACCCCTGTGACTTCACAGAGCAGCTCAGCCTAAAACAAAGAAAACAAATTCCCATGAAAACCCAGCAAAAGGTCACAGAAAGGAGAGGCAGAACTCATTAATTTTTTCCAGGCCTGAGGGTTCATTCTTTCAAATGTGTGCCACATTGGCATGTGCTGTTCACGTAGCGATTCTCTTTTGTTGTACAGCTTACCCTCTCCAGTTTGCCTTACCCAGTGCTGGCTGCTCTTCAGCTCCATGCCCTGGGGTTAACTCAAGCAGCCTGGCAAATTCAAAACCAGGTGACTTTGTGATTGAGCCCTGGTGGGTCTACCTCATGACAAAGTTTGCTCCTTAAGTAATTTTATAGTGGTTAATTATTTGTCATTAATAGAAATAAGTACAAACAATAGCATTCACAACTTCACCTTAGTAGGTAAATTTTTTTATTTGTGATAGCTACATCATTTAAATTGAACATATGGGTGGATTTTATATTTGGGGAGAACTGCAGAGTGAAAAGACAGTGGATGATTATTCCTGATACTTGCATGTCAGTTCAGGTGTGGGAATAAGGTGGTGAATTTTACGTGGTGCATATCTAACTGCACTCAGGCTTTGCTTTGCCTTCCTCCCTAATTTCTTTCTTCTTTCTCTCCCCTCTCTGTCCTCCCCCACTCTTTCATGTGTGTTTATGTATGTACATCTGCAGAGACAGAGAAAGATTTCAGAGGTCCTGTTCTCTCACTCTCTGTTTTATCCCTAGGGACAGGGTTTTTCCCTATATTTAGAGGGGAATAATAAGCCCCACCTATTCTCCTGACTGAACCTCTGACAGCACTATGGTTTCAGGTGCCTGTGACCATGTCAACTTTTTATGTGGGTTCTGGAGATCAAATTCCAAGGCTGCTTTTTATGTTTTCTGCAAGAAGAAGAGAAGAAAGAAGAGGGGAAAGAGAAACTGGAGGGGAAAGAGCAGAGGAAGAGGGTCAGGTTGAAGAGGAAAAGGAAAACAATCTACTAAGCAGAATTTATAATTGCCCATGTTTTTTCACTCTCTGTTATAACCTTAGGTCCAGGACATGGAGAAAAGAATCTGCTCTGAACTTTGAAGATAATGTGCCAGGGTGGGCATCGCAAAGTATTGTTTTCATTATGTTTGCTTTTTTCCCATATAGGCAATCTTTCTATTAAAATAAAAGCTAAATTTTCCTTATGTGCATGTAATTAAATGATTTTAAGTATCTTCCAAAGTATCCATGGATAGCGATATATGTGCTTGAATTCTATGCAATAGACACAGACACATGAAATTAAAATGAATAGAATGAAGGAGCAAAAACATTTAAAAATATTTCAATCTATTTACTAATGCTGTTAAAAACTTTAACTATTATTAAAATTTGTGCTTGCATCATGATTAATATGCAGTATCATTACAAAAGTACTGATTCAAAATGTTATATTGGATTATTTCCAAGTCTGCTTATAAGTCATGTTTATTGAGACTTTGTGTACAAGCTTAATGACTGTCATTATTGGAAAAGTCAAGTGGTAAAAATTCATAGAGCCAACAGGAAGAAGTGAAAATTTCCTGCATTTGTGAAATCTTGAAATTTGTATTTCATGCTTATGCAATAATAATGCAAACATTTTATAGATTTTTGACTGTAAGGTTTTGAGTTTCTCTCATTTTCATCACTTAATCTTTCAAGAAAATCTTATTTTAATATTTTAAAAATATGTTGCTTTCCTGTTTAATTATGTGTATCTGGATGTTAGTTCTTACAATTGCATGCAAAGCCAAGTAGGATCAAATGAGAGTATGGGAGTTCCTTAAGCTAGAGTTAAAGACAGTGGAGAGCAGCCAGGGATGAAGAACACTGAACTCCAGGACTCTGGAAGAGCAGAATGCCCTCTTTACTACTGAGCAATTTCTCCAGCCCCATGTTTTCATATGTTCCTATAAAGTTTGCTCCAAGACACTACAGCTTTCAATGGGAAGCTAAGTAATCAAATCACACCATTAGAAATACATTGTAAAGCAGACCAATATAAGCATTTTTTTTTTTGTGAGGGGCACTCTTTTCACAAATAAATTCATGTAAAGAGGAATGCATTTCTCTCCAGGGTATAGTGTTCTATAAACAGCAACTGATTCATAATTTCCAATCAAAATTTGAGAATTCTGTAATGTTTATTTTGTAAAGAAAGATGCAAATTCTTTTTTTGGTGTATTATCATAAGACATGTAGAATATATCTTGTTGGTATGCAAGATTTGTTTTCACAATATCTTCACTAAACTTTTGTGGGTGTTTAATATAGAGAATGTATTGTCTCTATGTTCATCTTCATAAATTACAATTCCTAGAATATGCTGACAGACAATGAAGTAGAAATGACCCCTGAGTGCACAGGTTCAGATCTTTTTTGCTGAGTATATATGAGTGTCAATTTCACAGGGATAAGGTGAGCATAGAGATTTCTCCCTGAATCTCAATCAAATTATCTTGTACATTTTTGGTGCATGGGCAGGACAATTTTGAAATTTTGATTTTGGAAAAATCGTTTTAATCTGTATCACTGCTCACTAACCAAATCATGTTGTTCAATTCACAAAAAGTTTATAATCTTTACTCATTTAGTAAATAAGGATGGTTGCTTTATGGGATTCTTAGAAGAAATAAATGAGATTTCACATGTCAAGGGATCAGTAAGACATAGCTAACTGCATTCTTTCTTTGGCCACTGAGCTATGAACATTATGATGCTTTTGAGTATGTTGAATCCTAACTTTAACTTGACTATCAAATTGATTAGATTGAGAAGTGCCTAGAAAATAAGTAAATAGCCCCCCAAATGTGTTGATGATGATGTTTTCAGGTGGATAAAGACTGGTCTGCAATGTGGGCAGTTCCATCCCTGATGCTAGTGTCCTGTGAGATTAAAAAAGGCAAGAAAGCCAGATAACATCCCTCCTTCCCTGTTTTTCCATACCCTCACCTATCATGATTAAAGCCCTCCATACAGGACTTCAAATAAATCTGTCTTCAAACTGGATAGCACTGGGGAAAAAAATGAAGAAGACAATGAAGACTGCCATTCCTCTAGGACAATAAATATAAAGAGAGATGCGGAGTGTTAACAACGTGTAGTCCCAGCACTTAGAGATTAAAGCAGAGGGTCCTCAGCTACATAGTGAATTTTAAGCCAGCCGTGGCAACATAAAGCTCTGTATCAGAATTTAAACAAATGAAAAATCAAGCAAAATTAAAAAGTAATATATGTTTGTTTTATGAAGAGCACTGTAGGGGCTAGACAGATGACTGGTTAAGAGCTCTGGTTCTTCCAGAGGACCAGGTTCAGTTCCTGGCACCCATGTGGCAGCTTGTAATTATGTGTAACTCCAGTTCCCAGTGATCAAACACGTTCTTCTGATCTCCATTCATGCCAGGCATGCATGTGGTGCACAGACATACATGAAGGCACAACATTCATACACACAAAAATAAAAAATAATGATAATAGTGAAAACAAGTTAAAGAGGTGTTTCAAGAAAAATTTAGCTAGTGTTTACCCATGCTGAACATTCTTTGGAGACAGCTCATAAACAACCCTGATATGACAACTTATTAATATCCCTGAGAATGTTCTTTAGGAACTAGTAATACTAGAATAGGGAATGACTGTCTCATAGCTGAGAAGATTAGACTTCATCTTACCTTAAATATTTCAATTGATGATACCTATTAATAATGCTAACAAATACAATAGAATTTTGTAAGCAAAATACAGTTATATATAGTGGTTGTAAGATTTCCAGCACTATAACTCTAATGGAGAGTGATAAATGGGTAGAAGTAGAATAGGGGGTGCTGTCAGGAGCTGACAAGTCTCGATATTGAGTATTGAAGAATCTCCAGTGTGAGATGATTGAATTAGTGGCAAGCCTATCTCTTGGCATGAAAAAACTCCTTGCTTCAACTGCAGACAGACTGCTGTCCAAAAAGGACAAAACTTGGAAGCAGATAAGTCGACAGCCTAGCTCTGCCAAGACAGGGTAGGTAAGTCCTTCATAATTCCTGCTCTACAATCAATGTCTGTCAGAGAAATGGGACCAAAAGGCTGAAGATTGATGCTGTAATGTATGGAGAGAAAACGGGAACTGTCCAGGCAGCCATTGGTATGTCATTTCTTAGTCTTGGAAGCTGCAGGCCCTGCACTTCCTACAAAATCAGATATATTTATCCCTCTCAGGTCTCTGAGGTGGTTGAAGAATGGATAGCTAGAGTCTCATACTTAAATTTTGAGTTGTTTAGGAATCAAGAGGGTATTCTGGATCTAAGAAGATGTTTTTAAAATTGTGATGCAAGTTAGTATGAAAGCTGAGTCAGATATAGAACTTTAAACTCATGGAGATGGTTAGATAGTAGAATGTTAAAGTCAGGGCCAAATATATATGGACTGAACATTGGGAATGTATGCTAAGCCATATAACTTATAATTGTGGCCTATTTATTTCTGTTGTTTTGTATAATATTTACTGTTATAAGAGAAAGAACCATTTGTTGGACTGAAAGGGGGAGCTGTTGGGGGGAAGAGGGTGTAAGGGTGGGACAGGAGGGAAGAGTAGGGAAGGGATTGTGACTGAGATGTAACTTGACGAAATAAAAAAATAAAGTATATATATATATATAAAGATAAGTGGGTAGAAGTACATTTTCAAAAGAATGCTTAGCAAATAAAGAAAGCACAAACTTTCCTGATCTTCGATGATATCAACAAAGAATTGTATATTCTAGTAGAAACTTTAAGGAAGGAAATTGCTTAGCAAGTTTAGGATTACACATACAAATATATAAGGCTCCTGCTGGCTTCATTTGCCTGTTGAAAAACTCACATGATGGTGTTCACTTTACTGGTGACTAAAAGATGCTGTGTTATGTACTAAATTCATAAAAGAAAGATAAGGATAAAAGTTCTTAAACTTTTATTTCAGCTATATTTTTCTTTCATCAGAGAACCTCACAAACTCCCCTGTTAGGTCAGTGATGCCAGAGAGTTAGTTAATTTCTCTGTCCAAACAGGATGTACAGATTTGCTGACATTACAATATCCCATGTTTCAAGATCATCAAGGATATTAATAAAATTCTATTTGTTATGGGAACCTCAGATTTTTTCCCCAGGAAAGATAACAGATCAGTATTTGTTATCTCAAAATATTAAGGTAATTAGTGCTGGGTGAACTAAAAAGCACAATGCAGCATTTACAGCATCCAGATACATACTGAAGCTTAGAAGATGCTTACTTGAACTTTTATCAGAACTAAGAAAATTCTGGTGTTTGCGAAATGGAGGTTGCAAGTCTCTGGGGAAAGGGCTATCTTGCAAGATTTCTGGAGCATCATGTTGCTTGATTCAACTGAAAATACTATGTGCCTGGCCACTTGATGCGTTCTCAGCAATATCTGAATTTCGTTAAAATTAGATGAAAAAACCTAGAAGTGCACAAACCTTACAAGGAACAACAAAGCTTTCAAAATATTTGTAAATGATTATTGTATAATTTGTTTTACAATCACTGCATGACTCTACACTCATCACTGTTCCTGAGAAATGATATACTGAACCGTATAACTTTTAGCTGTTCATCTCCCTACAGACTCTCCATATCCTCTACCTCCCATTCATTAGTGCATCAGAAGGAAGAAACACCCAGGGAGTGCAAACTAAACAATCCCTGTGATTGTGTGGGATGAGTGGGGTCCAGGACACAGTGGGTGTGGTGGCCACTTGAGCACACTGTTCAGTAGCATTTTACATACCATCATTTCCTCTTATGCTGATTACTTTTTTCTGATCCTCACAAAAAATGAAATTTAGACAGTTTAAGGGAAGGCCAGCTAGTTTATACAAAGCAGTCACACCAGGGAGGTGTCAGCTCGTTTTTTCATTATGCGTCGACTGTCTTGAGTCCATTTCTGAACCGCAGCCAGCTCCCACTGATGAGGACTGGAATGCTGTCATGTCACCAGCTCAGTCAAGATGTTCTAGCATTTGTGTGCATGTGTGTGTGTGCGTGTGCATGTGTGTGTGCTTGTGTGTGCGTGTGTGTGTGTGTGTGTGTGTGTGTGTGTGTGTGTGTGTATACATCATGCTTCTCTTATAAACAACTCTCTGGGAAACAACACAGCATTATTTCTGAAATAATTGATACTAAAATGTTAAGAAAATAGAATAGTGTTTTTTTCCTAAATAATATGTTAAGATGGTGGTTTAAAATAAGCTTGGGTTTATGGAAATGAAAAAAAAAAGCATTAGTGAATAGTCTTACCAATCTGAATATATGGTCTAAAGAAGCACAGCAGGCATTTATAATGATGTCAGATCACATCACCTTGTGTTAAGTGATACAACACAATGCAAGAGATGCTGATTTTTGATGAATGGACTTTCTTCAAAAGCTCAACTAGGGAAGGTTTGAGGTTGCAAGTCTGTTGGTGTCTTTTGGGATTTTAAGTCCCTTTTGGATAATATTTTCAGTAAATTTGCAGAGCCTTTTTTGTATCTTGCTTCTTGTGTGATGTAGTAACAAGTATGAAAGTGAAGTTTTAGCTGAAAAATAATTGTTGCATTTATTGGGGATAACTTTCCACATCTAGGTGTAGAGAGAAAAATCTGGCTGCAAGGTTTTGGTGGAAACTGTCATGGAATATAGCAGGAGTTTTGGGTGGAAGATGAGAAGACAGGACTGTAAGGCTGGAGTCATGAGGGCTACATATGCTGAGCTGGTGTTGGGCCAATGCCAGGAGTTCCTTGTCATTTTTGTGGAACACTTCACATCTATAGTATCCCAATCTCTACTTCTAAAACTGCTGCAACAACATTTCAGTCTTGGCATGGTTGCTCATATCTGTAATCTCGACCTCAGAAAGCTGAGGCAAGTGGATTGGGCATCAAGGGGGAAGAGTTGAGGCTGACCTGGTTAAGCAGTAACTTCCAAACCAACCTGGCCAATCAGGTAAGAAAGTATGTCAAAAATAATAACTAAAAATAAATAAGCAAATTTCAAAGTATATTGTTTTTCCATAGAAAACCAAAACAAATACTAAGCAACAAATAGCCCAGAGTCTGCATGGGTCCGTGCTAGGACCTCGGCGTACATGCTGTGTTGTTTAGTTTTGAGTGTTTGCGGGATGTCTAAGAGTGGGAGTTTGGGTGACTCTGACTCTTTTGCCTGCTCTTGGGACCCTTTTCTCTCTACTTGGTTACTTTCTTTAGCCATGATATGAGGGTTTGTGCATAGTCTTATTGTATCTTGCTCTGTTGTGTTCAGTTGATATTAATGGGAGGCCTCTTCTTTTCTGAAAGGAAACCGAGGAGCCATGGATCTAGGGAAGAGGGGACATGGGGGAGAATTGAGAGGAGTAGAGGAAGGCGCATAGTATATGATGAAAAAGTAAATTTAAAATCTCATTTTACAAAATAAAAATAAATGCTTTCATTAATGAGGAGATGGTTCAATGTATAAATTGCTCTTTAGGCAAGCATGAGATCCTGAGCCTAAATTTCCACAGCTCATGAAAAATCTGGGGCTTGGAGGTATGTTTCTCTGATCCAGCTGTTCTACCAAGACAAGGACAATACACAGAGGAGATTCTACCCCTAGATTGCAAGCCTCCTAGATCTGGATGAGAAGCAAAGACCAGCAAGAAGGTAATGGATCAAACAAGGTAGAAACTGCTTTTGTTAATACAGAAGTTGTCCTCTTCCTTTCCTGTGTGCCATGGCTTGCAAGCTCCCATTCTCTCTCTCTCTCTCTTTCTCTCTCTCTCTCTCTCTCCTATTCTCTCTGAAATTCAATATGCTTTATTTAAAAATTATCAATTTATTATTACTATCCTAAATGTATTGTCCTCCTTTTACTTGTCTTTCTTTTTTTTTGAGAGTGTTATCTAAATTGCCAATCCTCTTTAATTGAGTAACTTTTAAGCTTTGTGTAGTTACACACACACACACACACACACACACACACACACTCACCTCTAGAACAATGAGTAACAGGAAACTGAGCAGTGGTATGCCCTTTATGTAGGAGCCTGCCATGAGACAGCACACAAATATTAAAAGATGTATAAGAGATGCCTGAAGTTGTGCTAATCCAGGACTGTGCATGAATTATTTGCTTAACCATTTTCGTACACGAAGAAGTAAATGAGAAATAGCAATAGTGGGGGTGGTAACTTTGTCTGTTATTTTCAACACTAGCATAAAAATAAGTCAGAAATGTGAGTTAGTGCTTGCTATGTTGTCTAAATAAAGGAAAGTGGAAGATGTTATTATTCTTTTTAAGAACACTAAGTGGGGAAGAAAATCCATAATTATTTTCAATTAGTATAGATATACATTTATTCTATGAGGGACTCGGTTAATTGCTTTACATGGATTATTTAATTGTATTTTCATTAATATTCCCATTTTAGTTTTAAGAAAAAGGCAGAGAGGGTTAGAGTCAATAAGCAAATTGTTTAAAGTCTGTAGCTAATAAGTGATAAAACAAGAACTCTAATCCACCACCCTTCCCTACAACAAAACTTTCAGAAGACAATGAAAAGAGTACAGAGAGTTATGACAACCCTGTTTGATATCTATGAGGCATGAGAAGCCAAAATCTGCAATAGTATAGATTTTAAGGCTCGAGAGAAACAGGAAAAGACCACTTCAGTGGAAAAAAAAGTGCATTGTGTATGGTTTTGTCTGAGAGGGAGTGAGAAAATACACAGAAAATGATGAGATCTACAATCTGATGAACGTGTGTCAGCAATGGGTTAAAGTTTGGTTGTAGATAGGATACCATGGGCATCAACAAAACAGGAAATGATTCACCAAAGAAGTTAGCCTGAACTCAGGCTGTGTCTCCTGAAGATGGCATGGAGGTTTGTGTCATATATATTTGCTAATGTTTAATACAGTGTTACATGCTTTCCAGAATAAATTTATCCAGAGAAGGTGGGGACAAAATTAGGACCAAAACGACACGACTGATCCTCTGATCCTATACAGCTGTTTTCTTCTTCTTCTTCTTCTTCTTCTTCTTCTTCTTCTTCTTCTTCTT
>CAJQZJ010033689.1:2241945-2299550 GCA_907164525.1 Lophiomys imhausi | reverse complement strand
TTCTTCTTCTTCTTCTTCTTCTTCTTCTTCTTCTTCTTCTTCTTCTTCTTTATAGGCTAGTATTTTTAAATTATTCTCCCATTCCCAGGTTCTAATTTGGGAGACTTATTCCATAAATGGGTTGCTTAACGTATATAATAGCAATTTTCAAATTATTTTTCTTGTTGTAATTTAAAAATCAGTATATTTACTTATTTTTAAAATTTTATTGACAATTCCATACATTATATTTATGTTGGTCAGTTCCACCCTCCAGCTCCTTCCTCCAATGACTCCCCTATTTCTTCTTCCACCTTTCCCTCTCATTTTCATTTTATTCTTTTAAGCTCACTGAGTCCACATAGTCTGGTCTGTATGAATATATGTGTTGTTCTAGGTACAAGAGGATAGGTAACCTTTCAGGGGCTGCATTCTTGAAGAAAACCGACTCTCGCTTCCCCTGAAGCTGTCCAGTAGTGATAGCTTCTCAGCTAACAGTGGGAATTCTTGCTCTGCCTCCTGTCTTTTTGTCATTTTCTGTTATCTTGCTCAATCTCTAACCAACAGACAAAGACAGATGATGTTGAGGAAGAGAAAACTTCTACACTTTCATTATTTAAAGATGGTAAACAGGGGACTCATGAATGTCTTTCTCTTATAGTTAAAAAGCTGTACCTCTATCACATGGCCTGGGATGATTGACAGCTACTAAATTTACCATATCTTCAGTTAGTCACATAAGCATAGAAATTTCATGAGTACCATGGAAACAATGAGAAAATAATAAAAGATTGCTAACAACAGATTGTTTTGAAGACTATAACATTTTCAACCCTTTTTATTGTTTATCTGTATAATTGACCAAAAGCCCACTACTGTAGAAGAAATTCCCCTACACAGAGAATGTGAAAAATCAGGAGTTTTTTCCCAATATTCACATAGAATTCTAATAATTCTTTGCATATATGCATAAGCTTTAGCAAAATATTCAAAATGAAAATGGGCAATCATTGTATGAGTCAATTTAAACTATTTAGTCAAGCTTAAATAATACAATATTTCTAAAACATGGTATGTATATTATATAAAATACAATACATAATTTCCATTAGAAGAAAAACAGTCAAGTAGAAATTAATATACACATCATTTGTCCTAAGAGACACAGTTGCTAGCTAAACTGAAATTTTCTTCCATACAGATCTCAGAAACTAATTTAGGACAGCATGGCCATTTCACTTGTAAGTTACCAGTTTCCCTTATGGTGGAGTAAAGGCTATGTAGAAAATTAGAAGAATTGTATTTAACAATTAAATAAAGATTTTGGTTAACCTATTAGAACACTGTGTTATCTCAGTTATAGAAATTAAGAGGAAACTAGTCTTATTGGAAACAGTGAAGAGTGAGTGGCTGGTATGTTTATCCCTTCAACATCCAACAAGTGTGCTGTGATATGTTTTGGTCTTCAGTTGGAGATGAACTGTAATTCTGGAAAAGAGCTCTGATTGGGTAAAGAAAATGAAACCAAAAGTGACTTAATGTGTTGACTGTCTGTGCTTTTTGTGTTGTTACTACGCCCACAGATAGTTTATGTTTCATTTTCCTGTTTGGGAAGGATTTGATGTGAAAAGAGTTAAAAGATGTTGCTGGAGGATTATCTCCTAAATGTAGCCAGCCTGCTAAACATCACACTGGAGATCAGGAAAGCCTTTCTGTATTCTAGGAAAAACTAAAACAAGTATTTCAGAGATAATCCCCGATTCTTGCTAAGGCAGTTTAATTTAAAATCAGAAGATGATACAGAAAATCTCATGAAAATGTTTTATGAAGACTGATTTTAAAATGGTTCATTTTATATGAAAATGTTGATGGATTTTTAATAGATAGTCTCTGGAGAGTCATTTTTGAGTCTATTACTTTTTATGCTTTCTGGCATTATGGTGTCATTTTCATTCAATGTGAGTTTTTGAAGGTGAAATATTCAAAGCTGAAGTATCTGAAAACTCATCCAGTTGCTACAATTAAGTTGATTGTCAGTGTACATTGCTCATACGAGAAGAGTATTTGCTAGTCAGGAATAATTTGACCATGATGAGTAGTACTTAAGCCTCTGCCTACACGAAGTATCTGTCCTGTAATGTGGATGGTGGTCACATTTTCCTATTTTTCTTTTTTTTTTTTTTTTATTTCTCCATGGACTTCCTAATCTTTGTTGGGAAAATTGTTTGATGAACAACAAATTTCAAGTACTTCCCATTAGTAACCAACATAAGAGCAAAGTTTCGAGGCAGGAGAAAAAAAAAACAATAAATATCATAAGTGTGTACAGTTCTTATCTTTTAGTTCTTATCAGAGTCATGTAAATAATGGGGGCCATGGCTACATCTTTCTATAATATAGAGTAAGTCAATAGATTATATGTGATCTTATGGTCTGTTCCATTAATATCTAATCTAATTGTTATTTCTTGTCACTAATTTTGGTTTGACTTTGTATTCTAGAAGCTCAAGACAAATCATTAGATAATCTATACGAGGTTATTTTGTTGTTGGTGGTGGGTTTTATTGTTGTTGTTGTTTTGATTTGATTTTTTTCTTTTCTTTTAAAAATTAATTTAAGCCAGGCAGTGGTGGCGCATGCCTTTAATCCCAGCACTTGGGAGGCAGAGGCAGGCGGATCTTTGCGAGTTTGAGGCCAACCTGGTCTACAAATTGAGTCCAGGACAGCCAGGGCTACACAGAGAAACCCTGTCTCGAAAAACCAAAAAAAAAAAAAAAATTAATTTATTTTTTCAAGGTATATCTCGATCACAGCCTCCTCCCTTCTCCCCTCCCAGTCCCACTCTTCCTCCCTCTTCCTCACTCTGTCCTCTCCTTGTCCTCAGGTGAAGGGTGCCCCCACATATCAGCCCTCCTCAGTTCTTCAGTCACATGAGGGCAAGAGCTTCCTCTTGTTAATGGATCTGATATAGCACCCCAGCTAGGGTAAGGTGCTCCACTAACAGGCAACATGGTACAAGAAACAATGCTGGGTGGAGTTTTTCATATGATAGTTATGCTAGGTTCCTGTCTTTTTGGGTCTGTGCATTGAAGGATGGTTGTCTTGTGCTATCTGGCTAATATCCACTTATAAGTTAGTATATACCATGTGTATCTTTCTGGGTCTGTATTAGCTCACTCAGGATGAACTCCTCACTCAGGAGCTAGCTCCATCCATCGTGATTCCCTTGTTTATGATGGCTGAGTAGCATTCCATTGTGTAAATGTACCACAGTTAGGGTTTTGTTTTGTCTTGTTTGTTTGTTTGTTTTATCCATTCTTTGGTTGAAGGACATCAGGGTTGTTTCCAGTTTCTGGCTATTACTAACATACCTGATATGAACATAGTTGAGCTTATGTCCTCGTGGTTTGGTGGCGAACCTTTTGTGTAGGGGTTAGATAAATTAGATTTAGAAAATATATAGGAGTTTCATTATCAGAAACTCCTATATATTTTCTAAATCTAATTTATCTAACCCCTACACTTTTGTATATATGCCCAGTAGCAGTATGACTGGGTCTTGAGGTAGAAATATTCCCAATTTCTGAGGTATCGCCAAACTTATTTCCAAAGTGATTGTACTAGTTTGCACTACCACCAGCAGTGGAAGAGTTTTCCCCTTTCTCCACAACCTTGCCAGCATGTGCTGACTCTTGAGATTTTTAATCTTAGCCATTCTCATGGGTGTGAGATGGAATCTCAGAGTCTTTTTTTTTTTTTGGTTTTTAATTTAAGCATCTCTAAACTCTAAATTGTCCTAGAACTCCTTCAGTGTAAAACGAAGGTCTGATCAACTGGCCTATCATTTTCTCTAAATTCTAGACTTTGATTTTCATTTGATTCAAATGTTTGTTCGGCAGTTTTTATACATTTTCATATCTTTTTGTGATTTGCTCGGTATTGGTTTATGGTCTTAATCTACTATGAACTGCTATACTACAGTGGATTTTATATTTTATTTTTAAGACTTTCTTTTGTCTTATAATCTGATAGATTTTAGAGAAGTTTCTACATGCTGTGAGAAGAGTGTGTATTCCCTGTCCTTTGTTTGGAATATTCTGTAAACACACCTGATAAATCCAATTAGTTTGTGAAATAATTTAGCTCCTAATTTGTCCAGCTGATATTTGTTTTAGGGGCCTATCTAAAACTAAGAGCGGAGTATTGAAGCCTCTCAAGATTGTTGTATTAGGAAATACTTGACTATTCATGCTGTTTGGTGTTTAGTCTGTGAAATTTGGAGCCCCGATATTTGGTCCATAACTACAATTATGATGTACTCTTGATGGCTTCCCCACCTCCACGCTCTTATTAATTTGAGGTACAACTCTTTATCTCTTCTGATTGCTCTGAGCTTGACGTCTCCTTCATTATTTATAAGCTATGTGAAGTTATTTGTGGCCAGTGTTTGGTACTTTGACTCCCATCCTTTCAGTCTCAGCCACAACCTTGATAGAAATGCATGTGTCTAGGAGATAACAGATGGCTATTTCCTGACTTTTCACTACAGAAAGTCAGTATTCTGAGAATACTGTTTTAGTTAGCCAATGGGCACATTACCCATCCATAATTATGATAGCCTGCCAATCATTTTAAATATAACATGTGATAAGAACAAAACCTTTTCCTTAAAAATTAGCTTGGCTCTTTTTATTTCCTGTAAGTGTTCAAGAGAAGTATTTATCTGTTTTATTGATATTACATGACTTTTACAGAAGAACTTTGGGAAAGGTTACAATTTTACTACATTTCAGATTTACATGCAATAATTTAGTTTATGTTGTGCTATTCATTTATTGTCATATATTTCATTGATCCCTGACCATTTATTCTTTCTAATTTATAGAGAAATTCACTCATCAACCTGTGAACATTTTAATTAGCTGTTTTGTGAAGTTAGGTTTGTGTTAGAGTTAGCATTAATTAAGAACATTTTTCTGATTACCAAGGTAATATTTTCTAATTGAATCAATTGCATAACAGGAAAAACAGTAAGGAACAAAATATCTATTGTAAGTATTTTTAATTCTCATTAAAGATTTGCATTATGGGTATTTCTGCATATGATAAAATTGCTCTTTGAATTCCACAAAGTTTAAATTCACCAATATTATACCATTATAATCATACACAATTAGTATCTTATTTATTTCCATTTATATTGGTTATCTTTATTCCTGGCCTATGGTTAATGACATTTTCTTGGAATGTCTGTGTAAAATCTTTGCTAGTTTGTGGAATTCCTAGGTACAGAAGTCAGAAAACTGTGGCTTGCAGTCTGTTTTTGTAGCTACTGCTTTATGAGATGATAACAATAGTCAATTTTTATGTTTTATCTAAGGCAGCATATATGGTACAATAGCAGAGTAGGGATGTTGACAAAGAAGCTGAGAGGCTTGCTGATCCTAACACCTTCCTGTTGGACTTCTTACAGAATGAGATGCTGACTTCTACCTTATAGTAAAATATCAGAAAGGAAGGTTTTTTTTTGGCTATGGTATATAGATAATTCTAAAAGGGCTAACATTATATAAATCTTCTACTGAAGTTCTGACATCAATGAAATATTACTTGTCTCAAGTACAATTATCAAGATTAAATATATAACTTGAAACTTGTGCAGAGCATTTTTATTCTGTTTCCCTTATGGATTATAAAAATAATGATACAATGTATTCACATATTGAAAAAAATAAACCCATTTGCTTTTTCTGGTCCTTGGGTATTCAATAGAGTCAAAGTACCCTCAGGTGATACAGGAAGCATTCGACAGTAGCCAGGGGGATAATGATTACTGAGAAAGTTGGGACAAGTTAGGCACTACCTCTTCCCTGAATGCAAATTCAGACTCACTAGTATATCCCCATAAACAATAGAAATTGTCTCCTTTTCTTCCTCCAGGAATATATTCAAGCATCACTTTGCCAGTCTTTCCCCTCAATAGTCTTCTCCTCATCGTATATACACAATATAGATATATTTATGATGTATGCTTTTTAAAGCTATATCAGTGACTTCCATCTGTACATAGAGATCCAAATGATACTTTTATTTACTGACAAACAGAAAGCTTAAATGACAGGAAGATTTTTTCTTTCTACAGATGAAATAACTATTACACTTTAGATATAATTTGTAACAAAATTGTTGATTGTGTAATACTTTGCCACTAATATCAAAACATAAAGGCTTTAAATTTTTTGTTTTTTTCTTTTATTGAAAATGGATTTTTTTAAAGATTTATGTATTAATTCAAGTTTTGTCTCCATCATATCCCCCTCCCTCTACCCTCTCTCCAATTTATCTTAATCCTCTGGTGTGGGGTGCCTCCATGCATCAGCCCCCCTAAGTTTATCAGTCACATGAAGGCTAAGAGGTTCCTCTTGCTCTGGGGGCATACATGGCAGTTCCACTATGGTGGAGTGTCCCACTAACAGGTAACAGAGTCCATATTCCTGTTCCTTTCAGTCTGTTGGTTGTAGGATAGGTATCCTGTACTATATGGCTAAAATCCAGTTATAAGTGAATATATGCAATGTGAATTTTTCTGGATCTAGATTAGTTCACTCAGGATGAGCTTTTCTAGTTCTATCTAGAAAAGTTCCATCTAGTTCCATGCATTTGGCAGCAAATTGCATGATATCCTTGTTTCTGATGGCTGAGTAGTAAGTATTCCATTGTGTAAATGTACCATAGCTATTTTATCCATTCGTTGGTTGAGGGACAATTGGTTGTTTCTAGTTTCTAGCTATTACAAATAAAGCTTCTATGAACATAGTTGAGGAGATGTTCTGGTGGTTTGGCGAGGAATTGTTTGGATGTAAGTCCAGGAGGGGTATGGCTGTGTCTTGAAGTAGAGCTATTCCAAGTTTTCGAACATATGCCTTTTCAATGTGTGAATGTTTTGTCTGCATGTTTGCCTGTGCACCACATGCATATCTGGTAGTGGGAGATGTCAGAAGAGGACCCCAGATCCACTGGGACTATAGTCACAGAGGATGGTTCTGAAGTGCCATGTGGGTGTTGTGACTTGAGTCACAGTCCTCTGGAAGAGCAGGCAATTTCTTCCCTGCTGAGGCATCTCTTTTCTCCCCAGAGAGTCCACTCTTTATGACTGGAGCTGAATGAGAGGTTCAGGGGTCGCTCCTCATTTTATCCACCACAGTGATATCACAATTACTCATTTGCTTGATCTTTCTTATTGTCACATCTTGTTTAAAGAATTTGAAATGCATTCTTAGAAGATTATGTATCTTTCTTATCACTTTGGTGTACTGATTCTTGATTAGCTTGGCTCCCATCTGAGAATAAAGGGTTGCTATTGGTGTACATTACAGAAGATAAATGCTTATGCTGTCTGAGTTTGTGGTTTTTGTCAGAAAACCAAATAAATATTTCCTGCAACTTATTTCCACTTCAGTCATGGTGTTTATTCATGAAAGTAGTTCTCAGAATGTCATTTTTTGGGGGAGGGGGGTGGGGAGATGATGCGTTTCTCTGAATCTGAGGGGTGATGGGAAAGTGGGATTAAGGTTTATTGAAAATCCTGCATTTGAAGTGATTTTAAGATTCTTTTTTGAGATCAGATAATTCCAGGAATATTGCCCCTTACTGTAACCCATTTCTTACCTGGAATATTAAAAAGGAAGCAGTTACCCTTTGTGTTTGCATTTCCTTTGTTAAAGCCACATTGATATGTATCTGTGAGACCAGAAGAGTAGCTCACCAAGCAGCCCTGAGTGGGCAATGCTTTCTACCTCAGTTCTTATCAAGGCCTTGGATATGATTTCCAATGGGTAGAAAGCCCTTTATCATGCTCACCATTCTGTCTGAATTTGTAAGTGTGAGCCATTTGTCTCATAATTATACCATCACGTGAATACTCATTAATTCAGATTTTCCTAGTTATAAAAAGTAAGCTTGGAACTAACTCTGGCAAACTGCAGTATCACAAAGGTCCTAGGTAGTTATGAGAACATTGAATTATTACTAAAATAAAACAAAGTACTCGGTTCTCCACAAACTCTTCCACCTTGGAATTTAAGACTGTGATAGAAAATGTTAAGATCTGTGTTCTGATTCTACTTCATCCTCGTAATGGGTGAAATAAGAATTTTTGTGCTATATTTTGTACCATTTTCATAGCTGTAATTGAATGTTTCCCCCAAAGCAAAGGCAGCATGAGAGGTTTCTCTCATTGCTTCACATTGGACATTTCATTAAGTGGGATGGCCTATGTCTGTTGATTCAAGTGACAAAACTTGGAGTTTTCACTCAGGATCTAAAGTAATTCCTCAACTGGAAAAAAAAATTTCAAAATGTAGATTTATCTCTGTGTTACATTTATCTGAATCTGTAGTGTTTCTTCTGACAGATAAGCCAGGGCCCTTTAGAAGGATTTTCCATCTTGGCATTCTCTAACTCCTAGGGCCCATTTCATAAGCATGTCAACTTTAGGAATGAAGCAATTAAGAGTTATCACAAGATGAATTTCACTGGTTTAAACTTTTTAAATTCATAAAAGATTTGCCATTGTCAAATCTCTTTGCCTTGGGATTAATGAGATACTAGCTATTTCTTATCCTCAAAGAAAACCAATCATAAATACTCATTTGTTGTCTTTCATTGTACAGATGAAAGTAGAAAAACAGGAAAAGCTTTTTGAGTCTGCCTGCCATAGTTCTTTAAGAAAACTACAGATTCATCCTCCACAACATTTTCCACATGGCTGAGGCAGGCAGCTGATACCTTGGTCTGATGCAGTTCTTTGATTCATCTCCAATATTGCCTGAGTAGATGGTGTTTCATGAAAATATGTTTATAGTACTATTTCAAAATCCTCAAAATGAATGTAATTCCATTCTCATTAAAATATATTGTAAAACTTAAAATATATAAAGCCAGAAAATTATTGTTTATTTTACTTTATTTATTTATTTTAGTTTTTTAAGATAGTGTTTCTCTGTGTAACAGTGCTGGCTATCATGGAGCTCTCTTTGTAGACCAGGCTGTCTTCAAAATCACAGAGATTGGCCTGCTTCTGCCTTCCAAGTATTGGGATGAAAAGCGTGTACCACCATGCCTGGCAAAGCTAGATACTTTTAAACATGTTATAATTTAAACTATTTCCACTCAAAATATCTGTATGTAAGAATTTAAGCAGTATCATATATGATATTTAAGTTGAAGCTTTGTGACTCAAGCCTCATTTTTCTCTTCATTTGCACCTCGCAGTGCTCTTTTTCCTCACTTTAGTAAGTCATCTAGGTAAACAGAAAAAAATAACATATGAACCTGGTTTCAGTTCATTCACATCAACTTGTCATTTTTGCTTTGCATATAAGTCAGATGTTATTTATTCTGACACTTGTAATGTCAAAGGCGGATCCTCACTGTGACAGTGCTTCGCTGTGTCCCTGTGTAGAGATGACACCTCTAGATGTTCATAGAGAAATGATATTAGTGAAAGCTACAGAAGGGAGGGGTGGACAGGCAGACAGTCATCTTGAAGTAGACACTCACTACCTACTGGTACTCACACACTTCTTTAGAAGCTACAGGGAAGAGATTTTTGTACAAGTAATTTAAGTCTCTTATCAAATGACTTTAAGTTATACACAAAGGAGATTATTCTGGCCTGGCCTGTCGTGGTGATCAGTCACAAGGTATTTTGGAAGAGTGTGATGTGACCCAAGACTCTCAAGAACTGTTGAGCTGAAGCCCTTGTCCCCCCTCACCATGGACAGTGTTCCACCTCTCCCCTGACTCTCAACTAATCAGCCTCTCATTTCTGCTTGCCATACCACAGACAAGAAACATTAAGAATCCCAGTGATTCTTCAAGTCAGTTCCTTGAAAGTAAGCCTTTACATCTTATTCCACAATTTTATCTCTTTGATTGAAATCCAGTGAGTTTACTGAATGGAAAATTATGGCCTGAATTGTAGCTTCTATACTTTCTATCAGAAAGAGCTACTGAAGTAACTTTATTTTATTAGTTGTGTATCTTGTAAATTGTTTTAATGTTTGAAACTTAATTAAAATTAATTTGCATAAGAAATAAGAAATTTTCACTTTGTATAAAATACATGCTGTCAATGTGGGTTCTTACAGGTTTCCTTAAGGAATTATAGTCACAGCATCAAAAGTACAATGAACTGGGAAATTATGTTTTTAAATAAAAATTGACTAAATGTGGTGGTGTGGAAATAGGCAAAAAGTGCTATATAATAAGACAAGGTTGATATGAGCATAAATGCAGACAGACCCTACATATAATAATAGGCAATATATTTTAGTTGTTTTATTAATTTTCATATAGATTATTATTTTCCACTAAAGCAATATGTGACTCCCATCATAAGAGACTTTGGCCGGGTGCTCTGTTTCTCTCACAGAGAATTAACAATATGCAAATTAAAAACAGGAGAAAAGTTTTCATTGATTTTACTGAAATGTTTCATTGTTAAAGAAGCAGTGAAAGAAAAGCATATCCTCAAAATATTCCTCATTTTTTTCAATAGTATTTCATGACTGTATGAGGAAAATGGACCAACTTTAGGATTAAATAAAAGAAAACAATGTGCCTTGTAATTTTCCAAAATTATGAAAGGTCTATATATATGAAAAATAATTCATGATTCCCTGATAACCATTACTAAGTTAAAAAACAAGCTGTTATTATTATTATTATTATTATTATTATTAACAATATTGTTAATTATAGAGAATTTAAAGATATCAATTTTATGTGTTCCATGGACAGACATTTTTGTGCAATTAAAATAAGGAAAATAAATGTATAAAACATGGCTTTATTTTTTAAGAACATAAAAATTCTAGCATTTAGTTCTATCCATGAGTAGAACTTTGTATTTTTATGCACTCAATTGTTTCCTTTATTTTCAATGCAATCTATCAAGGAGCAAAGTGATGGGGTTTCACAAGCATTACCCTAAAGAACTTGTTAATTCAATAAATAAATAAAGTTGGATTTGTGTGATAGAGGAAATTCTCTGAAAGAGACAATCTTTAAAATGACATGATATAATAAAAACTAAATAGCTCCAGCTTTTAGTCACAAGTTACTTTTTGTTGATACTAAGTGTAACAAAAGTAGTTGTTGATGTACATGGAAGTTAATGTTATATTTATACCATTTTTATTCTATGATATCTTAATTTTACCTCTCATATTGTGACATGGATCATCTTTAATATCCAAAAGTTACTAAGAATTACCTGCAACCATGGCATAGTGTTTGTATCCTCTAGATATCAGCCTTTTTAAAGTTCTCTATGTAGTAAGAGCTAAATACTTAGTTTTTAAAAACAGAATTTCAGCATGGGCAGCACTTCACTGACTACAGGAATCATTCTTCCAGCATTCACTCTCTAAGGAATCCTTCCCAGTGTAATAATACTTGACATGGTGGTTCTCATGTCGAGAATTGTACAGCTTGTGGTTTATTCGGCTGGATCTTACTCGCTATGCATTTAATGTGTATCTATCTCTAACATTTATGCTTTTACTGTTTGACCAGAACAGACATTGGCAAACTATGGTCCGTGGGTGGGTTAAATCCAGCTGCCTCACGTTGTTATAAACAATGTTTTATTGGAAAACAGCCATTTGCATCCTTTCCATGTTTTCTCTAGCTATGTTCGCATTACAGCCTTTAGAGTTTATTAATTTTCACAGAAATCATCTGGCCTGTGTGGTTGGCAGAATCCTGAAAGCCCCACATGCCCTGTGATTTTCTGTTCTATTTCTCTCGATTGAGCTTAATGCTGAGGACTGGTTCACACTGCAGCCCATCCTTGACTGTCCTTTCTTACGGCTTCCCCCTAACACTTGACTTTGCACAGAAATCGGTCAAACCTTTCCCATTCAGCTTCCTGGAGACAATGAATTATCTCTGGGGCTCATCAATTCAGTTATATATCTTCAGGAGTTTAGCTCTCTTCTGCAACTCTGCTGTGTGAGTCATCTGACAGGTCATCAAAGTCTCATGGGAATAGGGTGCTTTGTTCTTTCTTTTTTTTTTTTTCTCCCATGGCTTTCTTTCTGTGAGGTTTTGTTTTGTTTTTTGTTGGTTTTTTTTTTCTGACTAAGGAACAAAAGAATAGGGGAGCTGTGTTCCTTGCTTTTTTATTTAGATATAAATTATATTTATTTAGAAATAGCAATTTCTATTGCTAAACTTTTACTATTAACTTATGAGCCATGAAGTCAAGGATGGAAATATGAATATGCCTGTTCTCTCCATGTACCATTTCCTCTGGGTGACGAAGGTAACTGCAATTCAGAATAATGCACTGAAGTCTTTTTTCTGTCAATTACATATCTGACTTCATCCTACATGCAGGCTAATTTGTATCCTAAGACCCTCACCTTCCTCATGTCGCGAATATAAGCCATATAATATGTGCACTGTACATAGAACCTTGAACTAAAAGTTTAAAGTAAATATCAGAAAGGTCATAACTTTATTACAGTTTTAAAATCTTTAATTAATACTTGTAATGTCTAGAATTCTATATAAAAGTGGTTAAAACTAGGGATTCCTTATAGAAACGATTCCCTGTGAGATAAGCAACTCCATCCAACACCGTTTTCCCCCCAGTATTAGAACATTGAATTTGAAAGAAACATATTAGCTTTTAATTTTTCAAATTTCCTTAAATAATCTGTCCATTTGAATTCTTGAACTAACTCTAATTGGAGTAAAATACACTGGGTAGGTTCAGGACTCAGACAAACTTTGTCTGGATTTGGACTTCCAAAAATAATAGCTGTACTGTCTGGACAGGTTGCAGTGCTTCCTTGCACCTGATGTACCTAGCTATAAGTGAGACAACTATATCTTCCAGTGTTTTCTACAAGTGAAAGAAGAACAAAACCACAAGGGTGCTTGCAATAACTCCTGAATAATGATAGGTGTTATTATGGATATGAATTTCATTCAAATTGTTGTATGACATTCTTAAAGTGCTGGGTTCTGCCATTCTTGCATTGGTCTGATTTTTAAGTGTTGTGCCCATATTTTACTTTTATAGAATGAGAATAATATTAGTGTTCTTGGACACTGAGTCTGTCTTGCAGGGTCTCACATTTAAGAGTCTCAGAAGACTTAAGTATTTACTTCAGAATAGTATTGGTACTAAGACAATGGGAGCTTCTGCAGAAAAATAAAAGGTTTTTACTATAAGTTGGGCACTGGCACATGACTCTGCATTTGACCTTTAGTTCCCTAATGGTGGTCCTGATTTAGAAGGCTGTGACTATTGTAGACATAGAGTCTGATGAGGAGATTGGTCACTTAGGATGGGCATTCAGTTTTGATAGCTCTAGGTCCTACCTGTTCTCTGTTTCCTGACTGCAGGTGCACTGTGACTATGTCTTCCTCTCTGTGTGTCATATCATTGTTGCAATGACTTGTAACTCCTCAGATTAAAATAAAAATACACTTTTCCTTCTCTTTAATACTTTATCAGACATTTTGCCACAGCAGCCAGAAAAGAAGCTATTACACTAGATAACTCTATCTTTAGTATATTTTACAAATATTTAAATTATTGTAGATATTATAAAAGAAATTCCATTAGACAATGATACTATTTTCATTGCATGTTGCACTGAATGTATAGATAAAAATAAATAAAACGACCTAAAGTACACATTGTCTAATCATTTCTGGAACAATTACCTAATGCTTTCAACTGCATTTTATGTAATTTTTCTTTTTATTGATTTGTGTGTGTGTGTGTTTGTGTGCAAATTTCACATCATGCACCCTGCTCCCTCTCTTCTTCTACCTCCCCTCAGACCGACCTTCTACCCTTAAAACCTCTCCCAACATAAAAAATGTTCTTATTGTGGAAGTTGTAGCGTGTCTCACTGTGTCCCACAAGATTCCATTTTTCCACACTTTTTTTTTTTTTTTTTTGCTTGCAAATGCTCATTATAATGATCCCTTGGTCTGGTACAAGGTCTCTGGTTTCTGATACTTTGTCAATACTAGAACCTCACTGGGACTTCTCTCAGATATCTTGTTGGTTGTCCTATGTCATGGATATCCTGTAGTTTTGGGTCTGTGGAACTGGCCTCTTAATGCACTCCAGAAGCTCATCCATGGGGTATACTTGGTGTGGGCCAACTTAAAGCCCTGGATCTGGGCCTGCATCTCCCACTTCCAGGGCCAGTTCTATTGTGCTAAACAGGTAAGGTGAAGGGTCTACTCTCTCAATTTACAGCAACTAAGAGGGTAGACCAGCTCACCTCCTCTTATGAGCCCCTCGGGGCCAACTCTCTCACCTGCTACCTGTGTCAAGGACATCTCTCTCTGTCTCGCCAACACCACCAAAAACCAGACAAAAGGCAGGGCTAGATCTCCCACTGTCACATCCACAGGACTGGTTCACACACATCCCCCACATCTAGGGACAGCTCTACTGTTATATCCAGGCATGATGCAGGGCCTGCTCTCCCAAGTGCTACAGCATATGACAAGCAGGGGCAGATCTCCTGTCTGCCACTGTTGGTGAGGACAAAAAGGAGGGGAGGGGGTCTCTCCCTCAACAACAACAGCACAAAGCAGAAAAAAGCAGGTGTCCCTCTCCCACACTCACTCTCTATGGCCAGTTCACACACAACCCCCTCATCCAGGGCCAGGCAGGGCTCCACTAATCTCTGACTTGGTTCCTGTCCTGGGAGCCCATCTGGTGCTTGTCTGGTACTGGACTTGTGGTCTTCACAGTCTGGTGTCCTGTCCATGTCCCATAGCACCAAACTGGTGTTGGTCTCCAGCTTCATTTTTTTCCAGGCTATTATTCATTCAAATGTTCATATGTCAGGACACCGAATATACATATTCATTTCTACTACCTACTGATGCACATGTGACACAGCAGCCACATCTGTAATGAATCTAGTGGCAGAGCAGCTGCATTTTAAACGTCTCATATGTGAATTTCTTTAAATGGAATGAGGGCGTTTCAACTTATAAAGGGATCAAGTTAAACTCCCATTCTAGTAGGTAGAGGTGGGAGGGTTCAAAATCCTCTCAGTTTCTTGGTGGCAAGATTCTGCCAGTCACCCTCACCACCCTGCACCTAGTATCAGACACAAACTCCTATCCGTGTTTGAGTGAATGAAATTCTTGTCATCCTATAATGGCTCACAATAGAAGATTCATGGAAGATGACAAAGATTTTCAGTCATTCATTTTTTTTTTTTACAATGGGAGGTATATAACTTACTTTAAAAGTTTTCCAAGTATAGCATAAAACAATTTAAAGCATAAGATAAAAGTTCAAATCAGATAGAAATAGAAATCATTTAGACACAAGTCAGCATCCTTAGGTTTCACAGAAAATTAGCTGTTTTTTTTTCTTTTCTTTTCTTTTTGAGTTGCATTTCTCTGATGATTAAGGATGCTGAGCATTTCTTCATGTGTCTCTCAGCCATTAGGAATTCTTCCTTTGTGAATTCTCTGTTTGGCTCTGTTCTCCATTTTTTGGTTGGATTATTTGGTTTCTTGGCATTTAATTTCTCAAGTTCTTTGTAAATTTTGGATATTAGCCCTCTGTCAGATTTGGGGTTGGTGAAGATTTTTTTTCCCAATCTGTAGGCTTCCATTTTGTTCAAATGGCAGTGTCTTTTGCCTTACACATGCTTTTCAATTTCATGAGGTACCATTTATGGATTGTGGGTCTTAGATCCTGAGCTGTTGGTGTTCTTTTAAGAAGTTGTCACCTGTGCCTATGAGTTCGAGAGTTTTCCCCACTTTCTCTTCTAATAGATTTAGTGTGTACAGCCTTATGTTAAGGTCTTTGATCCACTTGGACTTAAGTTTTGTATAAGGTGGTAAGTATGGGTCTAATTTCATTCTTTTACATGTGGACCAGCACCATTTTTTGAAGATGCTGTCCTTTTTCCATTGTATGGTTTTGGCTTCTTTGTTAAAAAATAAATGACCATAGGTGTGTGGTTTCATTTCTGGGTCTTCAATTCAATTCCAGTGGTCCACTGATCTGTTCCTATACCAATACCATGCTGTTTTTATTACTATTGCTCTGTAGTTCAGCTTGAAATCTGGGATGGTGTTACCTCCAGATATTTTTTTTATTGTACGGGATTGATTTAGCTATTCTGAGTTTTTTTGTTATTCCCTATGAAGTTGAGAATTGCTTTTTCCAGGTCTGTAAAGAATTGTGGTGGTATTTTGATAGAAATTGCATTGAATCTGTATATTGTTTTTGTCAGGATGGCCATTTTTATTATGTTGATACTACTTATCTATGAGCATGGGAGATCTTTCCATCTTCTGATGGCCTCTTCAATTTCTTTCTTCAAGGACTTGAAGTTCTTATCATACAGGTCTTTCACTCGCTTGGTTAGATTTATCACTCATTATCCTTTCAAATTTAAATGTATGTTAGGATTAGTTCTGTAGTATAGTGCTAGGTTTGTAATGAATATACTTATCAGATATGAATAATCTTTAGATATCATTTAATATTATCTTTTTGTTAGTGAAACACAGATATGTGTGTTAAAGTTGTTATATACCTTTGGGTTCTATACTCCCATATTGAACTGCACACTTGAAATATATTTTTCCATTTATGAACATTGCTGAAAACAAGCAGTTACTTTAGAAATTAAACATAGAAGAATCAATACAGTGTCACCTAGAAGCTCCATTCTTATAGACTAATGTTCACAGTGCTGCAGGGTATTTTAAACACTATAGGAGTAGAAAAGTCATCAGCATTGTCACCCAGTTATCAACTCTGTTGTTTAAAAAGGCAACAACTGATACAATAATGGCACAACTGTTATCAAGGAAACCAACCCCACTTTAATTGGTCTCAGGACACATTCCAGGAGATGGAATCCATATCTCACACTGCTAAAGTGGCAAAGAACCTGAAACTGGGTAGGTAATTGATCCTTAGGGAAAGCTTCAATTATTCTGTTAAAGGAATATAGCAACAAAATAAATAGTAATGAGATACCAATATAGCCATAGTTCAGTTATCACTCATTTTTCACAAAGAAGCATCATCTTGCAGTAGTTGTAAATAAATAAAAAAATCCACAATTTAACAATGTGCAGTTATTTTCAAGATACAACCAGGCACATATATATATATATATGAACTCATAGGTTATAGCATCACGTATGTACAAAGCCTCTGTAGGTTCAAACCAGATTAATCCCAGCACAAAGAAGAAGAAGTGGGCAGAAAACCTCACCTTTGACCATGAAGCTATGGTTCAAATTCAAATTTGGTAAACTGCTAGGGAAGAGAAAATTAGTTATTTTAAGTGGAGTGTCACTGAGAATACCAACCAGATTCCAGACTAGGCTCCAAACCCAGAAGTAGTTGGCCAACACAAAATGTACTTTTTCCTTTTCTGTGTACTTTCTCTTTTCTTTTGTTTTCTGTCTTATTATTTTGTTGTTGTTGTTTGTTTGAGATACATACATGATAGATGATAGATAGATAGTTAAATAGATCGATATTAGATGACCAATAAATGATAGCTATAAGATAGATAAATAAGTAGATGGATGAGAGATGATAGATAGGTAGATAGATAGATACATAGATACATAGATAGAATATGAAGTTAGGTAGGGAATGAGAAGGATCTGAAAAGAGTTGGAGGAGGAGGAGGAAATATGATCAAAATGCATTGCATGAAAATTTTAATTATCTCAAACTTAATAAGAATAAATAAAGTGAATTATTTCATCCCTAAAACCTACATGCCTTTTCTAATTTAACAAACACCATTTTGCACTGCTCATGGTGCTTTGATCATAGAACTCTGGTGGCAGAGATGGGCAGATCCTTTATGAGTTTGAAGGCAGTCTGATCTATATTGCCAGGTCCTAGCTAGCCAACGCTACATCCAGTGAGACACTGTCTCAATACAATCAAAACAAAACAAACAAGCAAAAAAACACAACCAAAAAAAACAAGCAAACAAACAAACACAAAACCTACCTTGTACATCAGTGAAGAATTTGTAAATACTAGTGATATCTCCCTGTCTTATCTAATCATATGCAATATAAAAGTATATTCAGCTGATTCCACCTTCAAAACACAACTCAGTCTACTCTTCATATATTGGCACAATCACTGGTCAGGTCACAGTCATTGCTAATTTAGGTTCCTCAAAGCTGTCTCAGTATTTCTCCAGTTCCTCAGGATATGGGTCCTTCCATTCATATGAGCTTCCCTTTCTTTTGTTCACTTCCATGCCAAATAATCTTTCTGAACAAATCAAGCCAGTTATTGATGTAACACATTCACTGTTTTTTTTTTTTTTGCTTCAGATTAGATCTCCATGATAGTGTCCTCTTTCCACTCTTCCCAGTCCTGCCCTCCCACCTTCTACCCCCTAACCCTTCCATCCCACTCCTCTGGAGTGGAGTGTCCCTACATAACATTCCCCCGCCCCAGTTCAGCAGTCATATGAGGTCCAAGAGTCTCCTCATACACTGTAGGCCTACAAGGCAGTACCACCAGGGAAAAGTGTCTCAATGACAGGGAGAGAAAACAAACAAACAAACAAAAAAGTCTATGTCCATGTTCCCTTTGGTGCATTGGTTGTAGTACAGATATCCTGTACTATATAGCTAAAATACGACTATAAGTGAATAGATGACATGTGCATCCTTCTGAGTCTGGGTTAGCTCACTCAGGATGAGCTTTTCTAGTTCCATCCATTTGGCTGCAAATTGCATGTTTCCTTGTTTCTGATAGCTGAGTAGTAGTATTCTATTGTGTAGATGTACCATAGTTTTTTAATCCATTCTTCAGTTGAGGGACATCTGGGTTGTTTCCATTTTCTTGCTATTACAAATAAGGCTGCTATGAACATAGATGAGACAACTTCCCTTGTGATTCGATGAGGAGTCATTTGGATGTGTACCCAGAAGGGTTATGGCTGGGTCCTAAGGCAGAGCTATTTCAACTTTTCCAAGATATCGCCAAACTGACATCCATAGTGGTTGCACAAGCCTGCACTCCCACCAGCAATGGAGGATAGTTCCCCTTTCTCTACACCCTTGCCAGCATGTGCTGTCATTTGAGTTTCTAATCTTATCCATTCTGACAGGTGTGATATGGAATCTCAGAGTTGTCTTGAGTTGCATTTCTCTGATGATTAAGGATGCTGAGCATTTCTTCAAGTGTTTCTCAGCCTTTAGGAATTCCTCCTTTGTGAATTCTCTGTTTAGCTCTTTTCCCCATTTTTTAATTGGATTATTTGGTTTCTTGGCATTTAATTTCTTGAGTTCTTTGTAAATTTTGGGTATTAGCCCTTTGTCAGATGTGGGGTTGGTGAAGATTTTTTCCCAATCTGTAGGCTGCTGTTTTGTTCGAAAGACAGTTTCTTTTGCCATACAGGAGCTTTTCAGTTTCATGGGGTCCCCTTTATTGATTGTTGGTCTTAGGTCCTGAGCTGTTGGTGTTCTGATCAGGAAGTTGCCACCTGTGCCAATGATTTCGAGGGTTTTTCCCACTTTCTCTTCTAGTAGATTTAGTGTGTCAGGCCTTATGTTAATGTCTTTGATCCACTTGGACTTAATTTTGTACAAGGTGTTAAGTATGGGTCTAATTTCATTCTTTTACAAGTGGACATCCAGTTGGACCAGCACCATTTGTTGAAGATGCTGTCCTTCTTCCATTGTGTGGTTTTGGCTTCTTTGTCAAAAAGTAGGTGACCATTGGTGTGTGGATTCATTTCTGGGTTTTCAATTAGATTCCATTGATCCACTGGTCTGTTTCTATACCAGTACTATGCTGTTTTTATTACTATTGCTCTGTAGTACAGCTTGAAATCTGGGATGTTGATACCTCCAGATGTTTTTTTATTATACAGGATTGATTTAGCTATTCTGGGTTTTTTGTTGTTCTATATGAAATTGAGAATAATTTTTTCCAAGTCTATAAAGAATCGTGGTGGTATTTTGATAGGAATTGCATTGAATCTGTATATTGCTTTTGGTAGAATGGCCATTTTTATTATGTTGATCCTACCTATCCATGAGGATGGGAGATCTTTTCATCTTCTGATGGCCTCTTTAATTTCTTCCTTCAAGGGCTTGAAGTTCTTGTTGTACAGGTCTTTTACTTGCTTGGTTAGAGTTACCCCCAGTTAGTTTACATTGTTTGTGGCTATTGTGAAGGGAGTTGTTTCCCTGATTTCTTTCTCAGCCCATTTGTTTGTTGTATAAAGAAGAGCTTCTGATATTTTTGAATTAATTTTGTATCCAGCTACCTTGCTGAAGGTGTTTATCAGCTGTAAGAGTTCTCTGATGGAATTTTTGGGGTCACTTATATATATTATCATATCGTCTGCAAATAGGGATAATTTGACTTTTCATTTCCAATTTGTCCCCTTGATCTCCTTTGGTTGTCTTATTGCTCTAGCAAGAACTTCAAGTACTCTGTTAAAGAGATATGGCAAAAGTGGGCATCCTTGTCTTGTCCCTGAGTTTAGAGGAAATGCTTCAACTTTCTCTCCATTTACCTTGATGTTGGCTACTGGCTTGCTGTATATTGCATTTATTATTTCCAGATATGGTCCTTGTATGCCTGTTCTCTCCAGAACTTTTAGCATGAAGGGGTGTTGGATTTTGTTAAATGCTTTTTCTGCATCTAGCGAGATAATCATGTGGTTTTTTTCTTTCATCTTGTTTATATGGTGAATTATGTGGATGAAATTTCATATGTTGAACCATCTCTGCATTCCTGGGATAAAGCCTACTTGATCATGGTGTATGATACTTTTGATGTGTTCTTGGATTCAGTTTGCTAGTATTTTATTAAGTATTTTTGCATCTATGTTCATGAGGGAGATTGGTCTGAAGCTCTCTTTCTTTGTTGGGTCTTTGTGTGGTTTAAGAATCAGGGTGACTGTGGCCTCATAGAATGAGTTTCGCATTGTTCTTTCTGATTCTATTTTGTGAAAGAGTTTGAACAGTATTAGTGTTAGTTCTTCTTTGAAGGTCTGGTAGAATTCTGTGATAAAACCATCTGGCCCTGGGCTTTTTTTGGTTGGGAGACTTTAATGACTGTTTCCTTTTCCCTAGGTGTTATAGAGCTGTTTAATCTGTTAACCTGATCTTGATTTAGCTACTATACCCATAAAAACTCTCTATCAACATAGATGGAAAAGAACAAGATATTCCATGACAAAATCAAATTTAAACAATATCTACCCACAAATCCAGCCCTACAGAAGATCCGAGAAGGAAAATTCCAACCCAGAGATGATAACTACACCCAGTAAAACAGGGGAAACAGAAAACTCCATGGCAACTGAACCAAAAGAAACACAGGACCAGCACCTATACCAAAATAATGGGAAATAACAACCTCTGGTCACTAATATTCATAAACATCAATAGACCCAACTCCCCAATAAAAAGACACAGGCTTATATATTGGATCTGTAAACAAGACCCATCATTTTGCTGCTTACAAGAAACACATGTTACTAACAAAGACAGACACTATCTCAGAGTAAAGAGCTGGGAAAAGGTTTTCCAAGCAAATGGACCCAGGAAGCAAGCTGGAGTAGCCATCCTAATATCAAGCAAAATAGAATTCCAACAGAAGTTAATAAAAAAGACAGAGAAGGGCAGTACACACTCATTAAAGAAAATATTCATCAAGAGGACATGTCAATTTTGAACATCTATGCCCCAAATACAAAGGGCATGAACTTTTTAAATTATTAAGTATTTATTTATTGATAACTATTCACTTATAACAAATACCAACAATTTCTTAACTATTAACCCTACAAATTCCTACAACCCCTTTAACCTAACCACTAAACCTATTGATAACTATTACCATTATCTAACCTTTTAGAAGGATACAGTCTCTGGGGCAGGTCCTCAGTTGTCAGGAACACAGTCTCTGTGGTAGAGCCTTTAATGCACTTAGCAGTCCTTTTTTTCTGGAATATCTCTGTTGTAGATTAGTCAGGGTAAATTGGTTATCGAAGTCTCCCCTTAAATAAGGCTTGAGGCTTTCTTCTCTCTGGGAGACACCAGCTGTCTGTAGGCCAACTAATTTCCTTCATATCAGCAACTCTGCCACTCTGCCTCAGTCCTTAAAGCCAGCCACAGTTTCGTTTAGACCACTGTTTGGACAGGTCAAATCCCTCTAGGCAAAAGTTGAGCCACAGGGTTTAGTCCTTGGCCTTTTGATGTCTTGCTGAGGCTTTCTTTGCTTACCAGCTTCTTTCTGCCTCAGGGAGATCTGGCCATCAGTTCACCAGTACTTTCTCCATAAGACTCTCTAGCATGGGAGCTCTCTAGCATGGGAGGCCTCTGGCTCCATACTTAAATAGAATCTCTCCTTGTTTCACCTGTTTCAGCTTATTTTGGGCTCCACCTACTTAGCAACTGAAAACAATGCCAGGCTAAATACTTTATTTCTTAGTCCATTAAGTCTTTTCTGTTTTTCCTGGCTTCAACCTTGTTTTTCAGTCCATTAAGTCTCCGAATTAAGAGACTGTATCAGAAACCCCTAGATATTTACTAAATTATCTATTTTATATTAATCCAACTCCCTACAGGCACATATATTTGTAAAACAAACTCTCCTAAATCTTAACTCACATCTATCCCCACACATTAGTAGTGGGAGACTTCAACAACCCACTCACAACAATGGACAGATCATCAAGATAGAAACCAAACAGAGAAATAATGAGTCTAACAGAGCTCTTGAACCAAATGGGCCTAACAGATATCTACAGAATGTTTCACCCAAACACCAAAGAATACACCTTCTCTGCACCTCATGGAACCTTCTCCAAAATTGACCATATAGTTGGACACAAAGCAAGCTTCAACAGATACAAGAAAATTGAAATAACCCCTTGTATCTATCAGACCACCATGGAATAAAGCTGGACTTCAATGGCAACAGAATCAACAGAAAGCCTACACACACAGAAATTGAACATCTCTTTACTGGATTACTACAGGGTCAGGGAAGAAATAAAGAAGGAAATCAAAGACTTCTTAAAATCCAATGAACAGAACATGAAGGCACAACATACCCAAACCTATGGGACACAATGAAAGCTGTGCTATGAGGAAAGTTCATAGCACTAAGTGCCTTCAAAAAGAAAATTGTGACAGTGCATATTAGTGAATTAACAGCCAAACTGGATGAATTGGAAAAAAAAAAAAAAGAAAAAGAAAAAGAAGCAAATACTCCCAAGAGGAGCAGAAAGCAGGAAATCATCAAACTTAGGACTGAAATCAACAGCTTAGAAACAAAAAGAATGATACAAAGAATCAATGAAACCATGAGTTGGTTCTTCGAGAAAATCAACAATATGGACAAACCCTTAGCCAAATTAGCTAAAAGACAGAGGGAAAAAATCCAAATCAACAAAATCAGAGTTGAAAAGGGAGAAATAGCAACAGACATTGAGGAAATCCTGAGAATATTTAGGTCCTATTTAAAAATCTATACTCCATCAAATATGAAAACTTAAGTGAAATGGACAATTTTCATTGTTTTCTTTGTCAGGCCAAGAACAACAAGACCTCAGGGCGTTTCACAGTATGGCTCCTTCTATGTGAAAATTCCAGAGCATCTGGTTCATAAGAAATCATAGTCCTGATCCCTGCACATCTAGTTTTCTGTGTATTTCTCTGTATGTAATAAACAGTACATATTCCCTTGGTTGCTAGCTCTCCTTCTGATTAGAAATTTAGCAAAGATTTGGATTTCTACTTTTTTCTTTGCTCAGTGGTTCTCAACTATCTTTGATATGACAGTCCAAACTTTTTCAACTCAAAATTTCAATATAATACATATTGAGAGAAAAACCTTAGGTCAGTACATCTAAAGTCCACTTGCAGTAGCCATTCTCAAACATTAATTGTAGTACAACTTAAAATTATTCATTTATTTTAATCCCCTTAGTTGACTCAATAATAATCAAGTAACTATTTGAATAAACTAATGCAGGAATAGTTCTGATTTGTAATATGAATTATAAATAAGTAAAAATGGATCTAAGAAAAATATATATATATGAAGAATTTTGACAAATCCTGTATTTGTAAAATCCAATTATTGATTATTCCAGTAACATCAAGTAACAATTTACAAATTGACCTTACAAATAAAAATTCATATACTGTGATGCTTTGAAAAAGTCACAGAACTAATACCCTTTCCAGTTCTTAGTGATGTAGCTGTCAACAAGCCATTGAACGTTAAGTTTTTCATTGCAGTTGATAAAATTATTATTACTTCGTTACAAGTTTGTATGTGAAAACATTCAAATAATGGTTTGTTTTCTTATTAATACAATGAAAAGAAAATTCTCATGGAAGTTGGCAAAGCTCTTTTGAATACGAAATAAAGAAATGTGCTCAGAATGCTCCCAGCACCCTGGAGGTGGATAAATAACAAAAATTAAGCTTTGCATAATTGGTGTAACTCATAGTTCACATTAACCTTATGAAGGGCAGCCATTTTTCATAGGTGTTGAGAACAATGTTAAGAATACCAAAACCTAAGCCCTAACAATTATGAAAGCTAGCACAGATTATTAAGCTAATTAAAACACTGGGACTCTAGAGACTTGGATTTTAATATGCATTTTGCAACAAACTTATAACCATAGGCAAGAGAGCAGGTCTCTTTACCCTTTGCTTTCTTCATCTGTGAACTGAAGAGTACTTTCAAGAAAGGCCTGTACTGCATAGCAATGAACTGATTGGAAGTGGAAGCCAAGACTACTGTTCTCCTGTGTGAACAACAGATGAATACTCTTAAGAGAACTTAACACAGTTAAAGAAACCTCAAGGTCTATAGCCTGCACTTAACTCTGAACTGAGTTACTGTTACACAGGGAGGGAGGGAGGTAATCCTGATTTTCTTTATTTCCCTTATTCCTCTGACTTCTGACACCATGCCTCACTCCTTCTAAGAACTTTCAAAAATAAGTGATTAAGCTGTTCAGAATATCTTAATGACCTAAAGATTATAAACAATCTACGTCCAGAAACTTTTAATTGATAGCATGTCTTCTTCAAACTCATCTTAAAATTGAAAGCACACACTGATTTTCCAGCCAGCACTCCCACATTTTGCTCTTTAATTAAAGCCTGGGTGTCTACTGCCACTATTTCTCTTACAAAGCCCCCCCCACAGAAGCATAATTGGGAAGTCCATTTATGGTACTAGATGATGAATGAGTGTAACACTCACTGTATTGCATACAGCGCTGGAATATAAAATGGATAAATGTCATCATAGTGTGAAATATTGGCTGGATTCTAAGATAGATTAGCCTACCTGAAGCACATTGCTACTTCCATGCAAAATTAATTTATTTTACCTGTCAAATTACTGTTCCTTTATTAATTTGTTCAGGTCATGCATTTTGTTCTTAAGGAGAACCCTTCTGAATGGTGGTTCTGTGATTCTTCATTGTGCTTTGTTGACTTAAATGTCCAAACTGTACAAGTGAAGCTAGGTTCAACACTCTCTACACCACGGAACCCATCAGTACCTTTCCAGGATATGCACCCTCAAGTAGCTTAATCTGATATATCTGTAGATTATTGTTTTGAGCATTTGGTGCGTGCTTTCCTTCACAGCCATATCCTTAGATAGAAAATAACAATTTAGAGATGAGAATATCTGGTTACCAGGAACTGCTTGGGACCTCTACCACAGCAAACTGTTGTGAAAGTAACATTACAAGATATATGTACTTAAATTGAAGAAACTTCTTACCCTCTGACCACACACATTTATATGCCTATTTACTCTACTGAAACAGGCTTGATTTCTGTGGACCAAACACAAGAACAATTCAGTGAACAGTAAATGATCATGACTGAATCACAGTTTATTTTGTAGTAAAATTTTTTGTGGTTTTATTTAATGTTTATTTATTACTTCAAGTTACATCTCCAACACAGTCTCCTCCATTAATCCCTCCCTGTCCAACCCTCCCACACTCTCTCCCTTTTCTCATGTATCCTACTCCTCCTCCTTCGGTGTAAGATGTCCCTACATATCAGCCCCCATCAGTTAAGCAGTCATATGACAGCTAAGCACTTCCTCTTGCACTGGGGGCCTACATGGCAGCTCCACTAGGGCAAAGTGTTCCACTAACTGGTAACAAAGGCTATGTTCCCATTCCTTTCAGTCTGTTGGTTATAGGATAGTTATTCTGTACTCTATGGCTAAAATACAGTAGTAATTTATAGATGTCATGTGCATCTTTCTGGGTCTGGGTTAGCTCACTCAGGATGAGTTTAAATTAAACACCAAGAAACCAAATAATCCAATCAAAAAATGGGTTACAGAACTAAACCGAGAATTCACAAAAGAAGAATCTCTAATGGCCTAGAGACACTTGAAGAAATGCTGAACATCCTTAATCATCAGAAAAATGCAACTCAAGATAAATCTGAGATTCCATCTCACACCTGTCAGAATGGCTAAGATCAAAAGCTCAAATGACAGCACATGCTGGCGAGGGTGTGGAGAAGGGGAAACATTCCTCCATTGCTGGTGGGAATGAAAACTTGTACAACCACTATGGAAAACAGTCGGGATATCTTAAAAAACTTAGAATAGATGTACCTCGGGACCCAGCCATACCATTTCCGGATATACATCCAAATGATTCCTCACCAAACCACAAGGACATCTCCTCAAATAAAGCTATTCATAGCAGCTTTATTTCTAATAACTAGGAACTGGAAACAACCCAGATGTCCTTCAACTGACGGTTGGAAAAAAAAGCTGTAGCGCATTTATACAATGGAATACTACTCAGCTATCAGAAACAAGGAAATCATGCAATTTGCTGCCAAATGGATGTATCTATTTTGTAGTAAATTTTGATTGTATTAATATTGTCATGTTCTCTGTACAATTGTGGTGTAAACTGACACTCTTCCAATATTTCCTGCTCTTTATCAGTGATTAAAACCTCAAGAACTCTGTATCATCCCTTTATGACTAGCTTTATAGTTTAGTAGACCTTTTGTGACTATTGGGGACCTGGAACAAAACAAGCATTCATTAAATTTGTTAGTAAGATGTCCAAAAAATGTTGGTTTCATTTGGTCCTTCAACAAAGAAATTTGTATGTTAGTATCAACTTTATTTGGCCTGTATACTGGTATCCCATTCAAAATGAGAAGACTGACTCCATGGACATTGATTTACAATGATATCTACACACAAAATCCTTATGAATATGACATCCAAAAAGGATGAGAAAGTGGTGTTCATCATGCTAGAGAAGGGAATCAGCTCAGCAATATGAATCAGAGGCCTGGATAAATGAAGTACATTTTATTAATATTAAGGACTATAGTAATTTACATTTCGGAACTGTTCAGCATGCAAATACTGCATCTGAACTTCACACACCTCTTCAGTGAGGAAATCCACTGAGCTAAGGCTTAAATGGAAAGGTAATCACAAACTTCAAACACTAAGCAGCTCTCCTCAGCAGTAGTCTCTGGACAGAAAACAAAATGTATCATACCAAGCAACAATCATCATGTAATCAAGCAATTTTGAATACCTCATGTGTTTTTAAAATAAAGATTTTATTATGATGGGAATATTATAGTGGTAACTTTGAAGATAGATTCTGAATAATATATAAGAGTTATTATGTAATTCTCAAAGGAATGTCAGATATATGTGTTAACAGTAGGCTCACACTTAACTAAATATGAGATTTTAATGCTAAAATCTTCTAGTTTACTATCTATTGGTTTCTCAGGAGAATAAAAAAAACCCTGAAAATTGATGAAGAGCTCTCTACAATATGCCTGAAGAGTAGACAGGAAAAGCAAAGTCCTTATGTAACATACACATTAGGAGCCTGTAAAAAGCAGCTTGTTAGCTGAATTGAGCGATGGGGAGCCTCACAGAGAACAGCTATGTCGGCAGGTGTTCCTGTTGTCCTGGCAAAGCACTGCATGCTTTTCTCAATAGTGATGATAATACAATCGAGGTATCCCTGAACTCCTTGTAAAGCTTTAGTAATAAAAGCACATTATGGCTTCGTTATGACTCTGATGTTGCTTTAAACTATATGCCCTAAAATCTGTCTGCTGTTTAAAATACATTACAAAAGAAAAATAGTATTTCTGAAATGAAATTTTATACAACCTTACATGATATTTTCAGTTCTCTTTAGAAGATTCTCCTTCATTGCCAAGGTCATAACCAACATAAAACCCTGTATATTAACAGATAAATATATTTAAGCCATGCATGAATATAAGTATTCATTTCATTATTTATTAGTGATTATCATAAAACCATATACTAAATTTTCCTATCCAATTATCAGATAATACAGATTCTTCTCTGGTTCTAGACTTGAAACCTTAATGCATTTGCATATTCAAAAACATTAGCCTCAGGGAAAGTCAAAACAATCATGGGATTAAAAAAATATAGAATTAGTTAGTTAAGCCCGATCATTTCAGTAGGCCCACAAAAAAAAAAGATATTTCAGTTTATTGGCTTATTATGATCTAATTCTATTTTGCATTAGGAATAATAAAAAGAGATATAAAAAGTTCAAATATGCAAAAGAAACAATTTGTAATAAGTGAAAACAATGATATGAGTACTATCAATTACTACAGTTCTAACCATATTTCCTCCCAGAATTTTGCTTTAGCCTCAGGCAAGAAATAGACCTATTATGCAAGCTGCAGTTAATTAGCATTTCTGTCTACCCCATTTCTGTGGTCATTCACCTATTCATCATCCACTCATGTTACAGCAAGTCTTCATGCCCGGTACTGGAGCAACACAAGCGCTGAAAAGACCTGACCCCTAGTGCTAGGTGTCTTGTGCGAGAGACAGACATAACGACTTAAAAATGTGGTGGGGACAGAGCAAGTGATTGTGATGAAAGAGTTATGAATGAGGTGATAACAGAGAAAGGAGGCAGGGAAGGCTGCACTGCCTGTGGTGTGAAGCAGCGTATTTTGTACCAGCATAAGCTCAGTACGTCCTGACGGTTGGGACGGAGGGGATGTGTGCACTTCAGAGTTTGAAGGACAGGGTTGTTTTGATCATTTTTAAAAATCCAGCATGTACTACAACATCCATTTTCTCTTTCCGCTGTCTTTATAGCTGTGGATAATTTCAGGTCTCCTCTCATTATTATATAACCTGATTTGAGGTCGTCTATGAATAATACACATTGAATGAAGAACATACTGGTAGGCAAAAACAAGATTACTCGTAATTCTTTATTAGAAGTAGGATAATGACTTCATTCTCTGAAATTCTCTCCATAATCAAGTATGTTTTCAAGAAAATAGGTACAATTAACGTTAAAAGATGGACTTCAACACAAGCTGCTATGAGTTAAGCCACGGCACATTTAAATTACTCAATTCATTTTTCTTGCCTGATTTGTCTCAAACTAGAATCACTTCTGTCTGCAGCTATGGAAAAATAAATGATACTATAGAACAATTTCCTATATACCATGTAATGGATCTCTCCAGCCCCTATACAAATGAGAATAGTTGAAAAAAAAAAAAGAATCAGTTCTCAAGTGATAACATAAGTTTTTAAATCATTATGAATCAAAGAAATTAATCTTCAATAGATTGTGAGCCAGCATTTCTGTCTTCTAATTAAAAGGACAATGCACTGCATCCTTCTCTGTTACTGCTTGTGCAACTGTTTAAGAAAGAACACCAGAAATTCTTTCCATGAACAAAGTGCTCATACTTTTGACCCTACATTTCACCTTGTAGGAGTTTGCACAGCCAAACACACTATTCTAACAATTTGCATACTGTGAGATATTTCATGCATTATTGATAAAGGCAAAAAAAAAGGCCTCATAGTCTACCAACATTAGCAGAATGTACCTAACTACTCTTGCTAACACAAGCAAGGGCTAAACATCATTGTACTTTTTCATCTTATTTTGAAATACCCAACTTTTATAAGATAAAAATCATGACCTGCTAATCATTTTATTATTCTGTTCTCATAGATGAGAAAACTGAGTTCTAAAATGGTAAAAATTACTTAGACAATATAGTACAAATTGTATATGACAAAGCAAAATAATATACAAGAACAACTTCCTATAACACGGGTTGCTCTTGACTCCAGAGCCACAGTGTATGGAGACATTTAATATTCTGATATTATAGGTAGAGGTGGGGGTGGTATTCAACAATAGATTTCCACTATCATATGTCATTTACTTTGTATTACTCTATTAAATTAATATTTAAAGAATATTTTATATTATTTTACTTAAAATTTGACCATAATTCAATTTATAATTATTTTCTGTCTTAATATGAACTCATAAACACGTAAACATATCCACTAAGTGTCCCTATATATCCATCTGAGACTTAATACAAACTCCTAATGGATTTTGGAAACAGCAGATAGCATTGAACTATGTACTGCTCCCTGAGATGTAACATATGGTAATTTTCTGATAAAATTTTTGATAGTTAAAAAAAAAACCTCTTAGGTGTAACCATCAGCACTGCGGCATCTATTTGTGTTGCATTTTATCTTAATCATACATGTCTACGATGAGGGCTAACTTATCAATTAAGTATAATAACTTAACCATTGCAACTAATGTTAAAATGAAACAATTTCATACTATATAATAGTAAGCATCATTTAAAACCTATACACTCCTTGTTTCTGGAGTTGTGTGTTCAGTATTTTCACACCATGGTCATTCTAATATTCATTACTAATTTGCATTGCTATATCAACCCTTACTTATTACAAAGTCATATGCTATCCTTAGAGCACAACAGTCTTTAAATAAACACTAATATAGAGACAAAAGTGGCCACCTCCTAGTTAGGAGGACTTCCAGTGGAGGGGGGCCAGCAACCCACCCACAAAACTTTCCTCCCACAATTACCCTGCCTACAAGAGCTACAGGGATAAAGATGGAGCAGTGATCAAGGGAATAGCCAAACAATGATTGGCATAGCTTGAGACCCACCCACCCCATGGGAGAGATCCAACTCCTGACATTACTAATAATATTTTGCTATGCTTGCAGACAGGACCCTAACATAACTATTCTCTGAGAGGCTCCACCCAGCAGCAGATCAAAAAAGATGCTGAAACACACAATCAAACATTAGTTGAAACTCAGGGAGTCTTGTAGGAGAGGGGGAAGAATAGAGGGATCTGGAGGGGACAAGAAGGACAACAGAGTCAACCAGAGATTAAAGCACCAAGCAAAAAGTATATATTAACTGGACCTAGGCCCTCTACACATATGTATGCAGTTGATAGGCAGAATGGTCTTCATGTAGATCCCCTAGCAAGTGGAGAGGGGACTGTCTCTGAAGTGGACTCTGATGCCTGTTTATGGGTCACTTTGCCCTAGCTGGACTGCCTTGTCTGGCCTCAGTGGAAGAGGATGTTTTTAGTCCTGATGGAACTTGAAGAGCCAGGGTAGGCTGAGGGCAAGGGTTCCCCTTGTTTGAGGAGAAGAGGAGAAGGGAAAGGAGGAGAAGGATGGCAGCGTAGGACTGGGTAGAGAGGAGTAAGGGGGCTGTAGTTAGAATGCAACATGAAAAAATTAAAAAAAAATTCATGATGCTTTCTCATCCAATATCTACTTTAAGGAAAACATCTAAAACATTGTAAACTTCATTACAGTCTCTGTATATTTTATTATATATATATCATTATATATTCTGTTGTATTTATTTATAAATTAAAGTTATAAGTGTGAGTTTTTTCATTATTTGAAAAAGAGTATATATTTTCAAACTTTATATTAGTTATTCTGGTAGTTTATTTGTCAACTTTTCAGTTAAAAATCATCAGAGAAGATAATCTGAGTGAGAAATTGTCTAGAATCTGACTGAAGAATTGTCTACTACCTGTAAGCATGTTTCTAAAAGATTTTCTGAGCTTTCCACTTTAAGTGACATGGGAAGATCCAGCCCACTGTGAGTGGCAACGTCCATTAGGCACAGAAGCTTACACTGTGTAGTTGTGGACAGTGCACTGAACAAGAGTTTATTTCTCTCAGCTTTTGATATGGATATGATGTAGCCAATGGCTTCAAATTCCTTCTGCCTTGACATCTTACAATAATGGATCCAGAATTGTGAAATAAAATAAACCTTTCCTCCTATAGTGGTAATTTTTTAAAAGTTTATTTATTACTTCAAGTTACATCTCCATCATAGTCCCCTCTCTCCACCCCTCCCAGTCCCACCCACCCACCCTCTACCACCTATCCTACTGGTCCAGAGTGGGATGCCCCTACATAAAGGCGCCCTCAGTTCGACAGTCATATGAGGGCTAAGAGCTTCCTCTTGCACTGGTGGCCTATATGGCAGCACCACTAGGGAACATTGTCCCACTAATAGTTAACAAGGTCTATGTTCCTGTTCCTTTTGGTGTGTGGATTATAGGATAGTTACCCTGTACTATATGGCTGAAATCCAATTATAAGTGAATAGGTGCCATGTGCATCTTTCTGGGTCTGGGTTAGCTCACTCAGGATGAGCTTTTCTAGTTCCATCCGTTTCAGTGCAAATTGCATGATTTCCTTGTTTCTGACAGCTGATAAGTATTCCATTGTGTAAATGTGCCACGGGTTTTTGTTTTTTGTTTTTTTTTTTTAAATCCATTCTTCGGTTGAGGGACATCTGGGTTGTTTCCAGTTTCTAGCTATTACAAATAAAGCTGCTAAAAGCATAGTTGAGGAGATGTCCTTGTGGTTTGGTGAGGAATTTTTTGGATGTTTATCCAGAACCCATAGTGGTTGTACAAGTTTGCACTCCCACCAACAATGGAGGAGTGTTCCCCTTTCTCCACAACCTCGCCAGCATGTGCTGTCATTTGAGTTTTTGATCTGAGACATTCTGACAGTTGTGAGATGGAATCTCAGAGTAATCTTGAGTTAAATTTCTCTGATGATTAAGGATGTTGAGCATTTCTTTAAGTGTCTCTTGGCCATTAGAGATTCCTCCTTTGTGAATTCTCGGTTTAGCTCTGTTCCCCATTTTTTGATTGGATTATTTGGTTTTGTGGTGTTTAATTTCTTGTGTTCTTTATAATTTTGGATATTAGCCCTCTGTCAGAAGTGGGATTGGTAAAGCTCTTTTCCCAGTCTGTAGGTTGCTGTTTTGTTGAAATGAGAGTTTTTTGTTTTTTTTTTTGCCTGACAGAAAATTTTCATTTACATGAGGTCCCATTTATTGATTGTTGCTCTTAGATCCTGAGTTATTGGTATTCTGTATGGTCAGTATTTCCTAAGATCAACAAAAATGAGATCATGGCAGTAAATTAAATACATTATTAGGCTCTGTTAACGTACAGTCTGGTTCTTTAAGGACAAGAATACTGTATGTCTTTATGCAGTATCTACCCACAGATTTTAGCAGAAATATATGAAATATAACATCAAGCCTTTTATTTATTTAAATAATCAGCAATTTATACAATGTTTGAAGCTTTTAATCATGTGTGTTCATATAGACATTTGTATGCATGTATGATCTGTAAATGACTACACAAAATGTTTATACAAGTATGTTACTGAACACCAAGCAAGATCCATTAGTACACAGCTCCATTTCCACAGTGTATTTTATTTTGCCACAATGATCAATGCAGACTTTCCTTTTTATCTGCATTTCGTATCCCACAGATATAGAAGAAAAATATCAGAAGGAAAGGCTTTGTAAGATTTGGACTACACACGGTTCTAAGGACCCATAAAATCTTTATCGTCCAGCTCTTTCTGCCCCTCTGAGGACGTCAAAAGCACCCTTTGTTCCACACCACCATAACTTAAATACTTCCTTTTGGCTCATCACTTAATTATCTTGTTGATGATGTTTGTTATCAGATTAAATGCTTCAATATCACAAATATTGTGATAAATAACCTCTATTTTATTAAATCCCACATCTTGATCGTCAAAGTCAAAAGCAATATTGTTTGTAATTTTATTAGTATATACTATTATGTTTGACATATAATGATCTTCTATTGTTTTTTATTTTAAAAGTTTCCAATAACTACATTATTAGCATATTAAATTATAAAGAGAAATACTACCTACACTTAAAATCCCATGTCTGTTAGAAATTCGAGGTAGGTCTATGTTATACAGTAGCCAAGATTCTTGAAGATGTACAGAGTCCTAGTTTTTATTGTTTTGTTTACTTATTTCACAGTTCCACTTGGGAATCTGGTAAAATTAGACTCCTCTGTGGAGGAATGAGAAAATGGCCATGTTTTAGTAATAAGGAAAGGGTCTTGAGAGAGTTTACAAGGTCAGCACTTCCTGATCCCTAATAAACAATGATTAGTAGAAAGTGAATTTCAAACCATGGCATCTTGGGAACAATTAGGCAAATAAATCCATGGACTGAGGCAAAAAAGGTAACATGAAAATTACCATAGGGTTGACTGCTCCACTGTTTATTGTACTTGACTTTAATTTAGCCAGTTGAACCTTGGGAAGTTTTAGACAGAGGTCTTTCTTCTGGATAAATGTAAGCTCATAGTCTATACAAAATATAAATGTACTTTGAGAACATCAACTTTTCAGAGTATTGAATCAATACAATAATGTTGAAATATACATATGAAGAGGAATGTTGGTATGTAGCTCTAATAATCCACAGAGTATGTGGAACATGACAGGATTTGAGATTTAGACCTGAGATGTTAAGTCTGTCTGGGAATCAATCTCAGTTTCCAGTACATTAAGAAATGGTGTTTTATGTTCCTGATCTTTTCGCTGTGTTGTTTGTAGGATAGTTACCCTGTACTATATAACTAAAATCCAATTATAGTTGAGTAGATGCCATGTGCATCTTTCTGAGTCTGGGTTAGCTCACTCAGAATGAGCTTCTCTAGTTCCATCCATTTGGCTGCAAATTGCATGATTTCCTTGTTTCTGATGGCTGAGCAGTATTCCATTATGTAAACGTACCACAGTTTTTTTTTTTAATCCAGTGCTTAGTTGAGGGACATCTGGGTTCTTTCCAATTTCGAGCTATTACAAATAAGGCTGCTATGGACATAGATGAGGATATGTGCTTGTGATTTGTTGAGGAATTATTTGGGTGGATATCCAGAAGTGGTATGGTTGGGTCTTGAGATAGAGCTATTCTAAGATTTCTAAGATGTTGCCAGACTGACCTCCATAGTGGTTACACAAGTCTGCACTCCCACCAGCAATGGAGGAGTGTCCTCCTTCCTCCACAACCTCACCAGAATGTGCTGTCATTTGAGTTTTTGATCTTCGCCATTCTGAAAGGTGTGAGATGGAATCTCAGAGTCATCTTGAGTTGCATTTCTCTGATGATTAAGGATGTTGAGCATTTCTTCAAGTGTCTCTCAGCCATTAGAGATTCCTCCTTTGTGAATTCTCGGGTTAGCTCTGTTTCCCATTTTTTGATTGGATTATTTGGTTTCTTGGTGTTTAATTTTTTTTGGATTCTTTATATATTTGGATATTAGCCTTCTGTCAGAAGTGGGGTTGGTAAAGATTTTTTCCCAATATGTAGGCTACTGTTTTATTTTATTGACAGTATCCTTTGCCTTATGGAAACTTTTCAGTTTCATAAGATCTCATTTATTGATTGTTGGTTGGTCTTAGAGCCTGAGCTATTGTTATTCTGTTCAGGAAGTTGTCACCTGTGCCAATGAGTTCAAGGGTTTTTCCCACTTTCTCTTCTATGAGATTTAGTGTGTTAGACCTTAAGGTTAAGGTCTTTGAACCAGTAGACTTTGTTACCTATCAGGGGGACAATTTGCCCTAGGGGGTGCTACCACATAGGCTCCCAGTGCAAGAGGAAGCTCTTACCCCTCATATGACTGTGGCCTAAGAGAGGGGCTGATATGTAGGGACACTCCACATTGGAGGAGTGGGAAGGGTGGGGGAGGAGGGAGGAGAGAGTGCAAGGGTGGAACAGGGAGGGGTAGAAAGAGGGCACTATGATGGAGATGTCACTTGATGTAATAAATAAACATTATAATAAAAAAGAAAATAAAAAAACAAAAAATGGTGTTTTATATTGAGTATAGTAACTACAAAACTATCACTTAATTTTTGTACTTGTTTTTGTTTTATTTAAAAGGAAAGGGTAGTTTACTGAATTTTACAGTTTTCTTTTGTAGAGTTGTGAGATTAATTCCCTAGGAAATTACAATAAAAAATTAAATGATGGAGTCATACTTAAGGACATTCATTGCTCTTGCACCCAGGTTTAGTTCCAATAGACTGCATCAGGCTCCCACATGGCTGTTACTCCAACTCCATGGGATATCTTTTGGCCTCTCTGCCCATCAGTCACAGTCATGGCATACACACATACATGCAAAAAAATGAGAACATACGTGAAATAAGAATAAATAATATATTTAAAAGTTGATCCTACATTTATAGTGTTTAAGCAGCAACTGTTAAAATGACAATTAAGAAAAGGCATAAATACTTCAAACAAAGAATGCTATAGTTTATCTCTAGTTCTGCCGTCACAGACATGTGACATTATCAGCTTCAATTACTATCCTATGCTGGGTGTTTTAATTATTTTATAGTTTTTATTATCTGTGTTTGTGTATGGGTGAGTAGTTGGCCTATGCATGAGCACGAAGATGAGTTTGAATATCTTCCTCCATCAAGTACCACCTTAATGTTTAGGCAGAGTTTCTTACTGCACAAGGAGACCATCATTCTGGCAAGGCAAGGTCTACTGGAGCTGCAAGCATCTCCCCCTATTCCTGGATTTTATGCAGGTGTTGGGCTCGAAATTCAAATCCTCACACTTGTGCCAAAGACACTTTGTCCACTGTGCCATGTTCCCATCCCCAAATTCGTTATTGAGACAGTAGGTTTTAATGTTTTACAACATCCTGTCCTATGTATGTAAAAATATCAGATACTGAATATAAGACAACTATCAAATCAGATTACTTTTAATGTATGATAATTCTGAGAATTACCTTATAAATTTTAAAAATGAATGAAAATTCACTGATATGCATAATAACCTCAAATTTTGGAAATCTATAGTATGTGTATTCAATAGTCATATGCTTAGCCTCTGTAGTATATAATTCACTAATATAATATCAAATTAAGAAACATTGCATACATTGAACACAAACATAATTTTCTATTAATGGATATGGCAGGAATTTAAATGTTGAATTATATATTATGTTTTGTTTTGAGCCTCATTATTTCATGTGTTAAAATGGAATAAAGATATCAAACACACAAAATAAAACAAAGTAATAATCAGATTCACTTTGTACTGTATGAATATCCAAAACATAAATTTTGATGGCTACTGAGAGACAACTGTAAGTGCTATATTACCAGGCTTATTGTTATCTTAAAATGGATTATAGCACTAATCTAGTAACTTAAAAATATTTATACTCATTTATAGTAATTCATATCTAATTGATTAAATTTTGGTTTCAAACTGAGTATGAGAGAAAATACTGGAAATGATAGTGACAGTTTTGATAAGTGAATACTGTATTTTTACAAAGAAAATAAAGTGATAGAAGTCCTTAGGAACTTCATTCTTTTCACCAATATTATTGTTGACAGATAGGTAATCAACTTAGATTGGATTAGGAAATAAGCAACATTTTTTACTTAATGTGTTTAAAAAAAAAGAAGTGTCACTTAGGTAACTTAGTTTTTCAGGTGTTGAGTCTTCTTATTTTAAAAAAATTTATTTTTATTTTATGTTTTTGAGTGGTGGAGTTCATGAATGAATATGTATCATGCCTAGTGTCCATGTTGCATGGAGACCAGAAGAGGTTATTGGATCCCCTGGAACCAGAGTTACAGTTAGTTTTTGAGCCACCCTGTGAGTGTTGAGCACTCTGTAAGAATTTTAAGCCCTTTCAATTTCTAAAGCATATCTCCAATCCTATCTGCCATTTTTTTTCCACCATGGTGTCTGATGTCTTTGCCATTGTTTTATGATCCTCATGATAATTCAACAACACAAAATGGCTATCGTAGTGCTAATGGACATGTCCATGAATGGCATTCAGTGAAACTGGAGGTTATCTGTATGTGTATAAACATTAAAAAACCATTGGTTTTTAATGAATGAATGAATTTGACACACTTTTGTTTCTATACCTTAATTTACTTTTAACAAAAATAGCAATATTACAGGTGAGATACAGGCCAGTTAGCTCCAGGTTGTTTTCAGAAAAGAGCTGACATAAAATTGTCCTTCAGAATGAGCTTTTTTGGAAGAGAGCCTCAGAACCACTTGGGGCAGTTATGATTGAACAATGAGGTGGGTGAGGAATAAGAGAGCGTTAGGAAATGTATAGCATTGTACTAGAAGGAGCATGATGGGCTCGTGAAGTTTACTTTCACAAACCTGAAGAGATTTATTAGGACAAATGACTTAAAGTAGAAGAGTAGGAGAGACAGCAGATATGTATGACTTGAGAGCAAATAGGAGAGCTTTCTGATATCCTGAACAGAGGGAGTTATGACTTGTGTACAATTTAAAGAGGCAGCAGAAAGTTCCATACCATGTGATTAATCTGTCCTAATCTATGTGTCCAGGAGTATGGAGCATGTAGGGACTGTGTAATGACACAGGTATGCATTGGGGTTACAAGGGATTGGGGAGCCTTGCTGGGTACTCTGGGATTGTATGCTTTAATCCTGACATCAGGGGCCTGACCTAAGAGAGCGCTACAACTAGAGGGTGTGTGGGCTCACAATCACAAAGTAACCATGATTACCTCAGCAAAGCTGAAGAGGTTGTTGAAAATGAGGAAGGGAGGCTGCCTTCTGTGTGAACCCGCTACACTGTGCAATCCAGTCTACTTCTATACGAAAGTGCAAATGCCTTACCATGGTCTGCAAAATTCTCCCAGATCTTGTTCATGTCTGGGTGAACACACCTACCTGCATCCATTCTTCTGTCTATTTAGACTCCTCCTTATTACCTGCTTGAGGTCTGAGCAAGGTCAAGAGCTACTTCAGCTTTCATTCAATTCCAATAAGTTTCATTGAATGTCTTCCCAAGGAGACCAGTTAATCTGAGTTCCTACTCATAAAGAACTTAAAACAGATTTTTTTCTTCTGTAAATCCAACCTTACAGTGTTCTCCATTTGCAACCCCCATAAACTCTGCCACTATCATACCTTCTATGGAAAACTTATTTCTCATGTCTATGCTTTCTCATCTCTCCTTTGGTTATAATTTACACATTAAGAAACAGTGTTTCTGTTCTTTTCTAATTTATCTCACATTCATAAAACATTATTTGGTATCCACTAGGCATCTAATAAACATCTTTTACTGAGTGAATATCAATATCTAATCCTCCAAGTAATGTTTGAAGAGTGTGTATCTTTCTACTGAACTTCTGTTTTTGTTAGTCAACAATGTATTTTTTTTCTCTATGTATCACAGAAATGGTTTGGATTTGCTTCATATTTCCCATTAGTACACCATACCAATTCAGATTAAAAATTAAACAAGGAAGTGTCATGATTTTTCTCCTCAAAAACCAAGTATGAAATTGCTGTTTTGATGCAGCAACTGGTGACTGGTGGCTTATGCAAAAAAGGTAAATAAACTGTTGAACTAAACAGGGTTAAAATTGACACCACATTCTGTGTTGAATGATGGGTTAGTCTTACTTCTTTGTCTTTGAATTTCAACTACCAAAACAAAACAAAACAAAAAATCTCAAAACAGCAACTACTCTTCAAGACATGTTGTTTCCTGATTGAAAGGTGTCAGTGTGAAGATGAGTGATTGTCTGTTCATTCACCTCCTGGCGAATACAGTTCAATACCAAATATCAACAAAGTCGGTGTCTATTACAAAGTTCCAGTATTTAGGAATATAATACAGGAAATATATATATATATATGTTTGTGTGTGTGTGTGTGTGTGTTCTATATATTGAGTATTGTGAATTAATGAAATTGGTCAGGTGAATAAATATAGTAGAACTTCAACAATTTGAATGAAAATACTAATTATACAGGCAAGTAAGCAAAATAAGTCATTTTGATTAGGACTTGAATAAAAAATTCTTATTATTGAGGGCATTAGTCAAAGAAATGTACACTTTAAATATAGTTTCAATATTAGGGGAATACATTAAATTGTAGCCTCATAGAGATATTTCAAGTTGATAACAAAGATCAGCAATGAAATAGAAATTTGTAGAGTCCTTGGTTTTCTCAACTAAAGCCTCTCAGAAATTTTAAAAAAATGTTTTAAAACCATGATCACAATAGGATATTTTACTATAGTTTCATGAAGTAGATACTATCCCTGCCATGCTTAAACATTTGTCAGATCTGTGGATAATATATATGTACATAATAGCAACTAAATTATTAACTTGTCGTACAGGATCATAAAGTTCAAGGCATCCTACAGTCTACCTTCTGTGAGTTAAAGGATGAAGGAAGTCATTGTAATCAGTCCACAGCCAAAGGCTGAACTTTGGAGAGCACAGGTGTCAGCTTCACTCTGAAGGTCCTTGAAGCAGAACTACTTATTCTGAGTTGAAAGAAGACAGATGTCACAGCTCAAGCACATCATCCTTTACACTAGAGTGCTTTGTGTCTTGTTAAATAGATTTGCTCATAAAAGATTGAATGATGCGCTCCACAACTGAGGTGCTACTAAATCGCGCTGTTTACCGATAGAAGTGAAGATACATGGACAACTAAAAGTTACAGCTATTTGACAACTCCTCAGTCTGGTCATCCCCACAGAAGAAACTAAGTAGTATTTTCATAATTACCCACATTGAGCAAGTATATTTCATTTGGAAGATTTGTGTGACTATATGCAATAAGTATTGTATTGACAAAACTAATTGATTAAAATTGGTTTAATGTATTTGGACCTAAATAAAACCATGATTCATTATAAATTAAAATTCTACTTAATAGTCTCTAAACATAATCCAATGAAAAATAAAATCAGCACCACGCATAATTTTTAAAAATCAGAGATCATGAGAGTCTTAAAAAGGAGTCTGATAAAACAACATTTTAAGGGAAAAAAAACCAAATGAGTGTTCTTAATTTGGAGAATGATGGAATAAATATCACAATAGAAAAATAATAAAGGACAGGTGAAAGAATTGATGGAAGCATACGTATGATGATTTTAGAAGTGTTAGGCATATGTGGGCATTTTCAAAGACAAAAACTACCAAACCATATGCAGAAAAGTTATAGCAAATCTAACATGAAGGGAAACAATTTAAAAAAATGGTAAATTAATTCAACTTTTGCATTATTTATGTTAGTCACATTTACAAGAAGAAAATGGGCTGTGCACTCAACTAATATTAAAAGAAAAGCTTGATTAAATGCAGTTGACTGGAAATTTGAAAGGAGATTTAGTCACCTGAACTATAGTTAATAAACATCAAAAACTGATTTCCAGGCATTGCATGTATCTATAATTTACCAAACTATGAAGAGAAAAGAAAATACTAGTGATCTAAAAGCAGCGTCCTGTAACTGGAATTTCTGGAAGATAGTAGAATGATAAGAAGCAGAAATTTTGATAAAAGTTGTTTAGAATTATGCACAACTATTAAGTCAATGTACACATTCAGAGAGATTTAGATGTAGGACTCCAGGTAGTTTATTTTTAAAAAGAATTTTACGAACTATGGGACTCAATACACATTAAAAAAGGGAAAACTCAAGAGTAACAAAACTTCATAAGAAACTGTGACAAGAAAAGATACCTAGGATGCAAAATGTTTAACAATACAAACATTTTTGCAAGAAAAGCAAAACCAAAATAATAAAGAAGAAATATACCTATTTCTAATAAAACTATAATGCTACTCTGTAGAGAGGATGGTAAGAACCCAGATATCTACAAACATCCTTGCCATTCTTTTCTATTAAAGAAAATGACTTTAAATTTGGAGAGAGTGATCAGAAATTGTTTGAGTGGGCTTTCAGAGCCTGGGACAAGTGTACATGCCTCCAGCCTTCATATTTTCTCTGTATCTTCTTCCTATTTGTAACAGTGCTGAATTACTCATAGCCATCTATTTTCTTTCATTCACTTCCCATTTGGATCAAAGATAGTCATTTCTGAGATAGCCATCTTAGAAAAGAATTTTGTTATACATGCAACAAATTTGTTGAAAGGTCTAAATGTGTAGATCCAACACTAAGAAGAAAATACCTTGTTTTGCAAAGGCTACCTTCTGACGCACTCAGGTTGCTTTTTCTTTGTGTTTTGGCATTGCAGAGAAAAATTCTAACTAAAAATACCTTTTTCTAGAAACCTTCCACCAGTACCTGGAGTCTTATCTTGACTCAAATATTTTGTATAGATAAAATATATTTGTCTTTTGTTTCTTTTGATTCTTTTAAAGGTAGAAGCAATAATAATGACTTGATGCTTATAGAGAAGAGCAAATGACTGGGAGAGAGGTTTCATGCAGCTAAAATTTAGATTTCATGGATGAGAGTCGTGGGATGCTGTGAGAAAACTACAAGGAATGCTTGTAGTTCAAGGCTCCCAGATCTGTTCAGCTCCTGTTTCCTACAATGAAGGCTCTGTAGAGCTTATGGCTTGAATTTCTCATCCCTGTTGTCACCTTCTTGAGTAGAATGACATTCAAGATTGCTTACAACCACCTGTCTCTCAGTAACCATCTGTTACTTGGGAAACCATCTCAACATTGTCATGCACAAGAGGATGCATGTAGAATGTTCTTTGATATTTGTTCAACCAAACCTCTACTGAGAGATGAATCTTGTAGTCGAGAAGCAGACATTACCTCTCCTATTAACATGATATCCTAAATTTCAGTGGAGAATTTCCAGAAAACTTCACTCTCACGTGTCTCCATAAACAGTTTCTGCTGCTTTAACTTAGAATGTGTAGGACACAGATATTCTCCTCAGAAACCCTCTGGACTACTTTACAGTGTTGTCCAGATGGGTTTGTAGGGGACACTGAGTTAAAGGAACATGGGATAGTTCTGGTTTCTTGTAGCAATCTCTGAAAGAAAGTAGTGAAAGCCTGAGAGTTAAGTATCAGCTCTTACCATAGAAAAAAAAAAACTAAATATTATCTGTAAAAACAGTAGTAATACCTTGGGTCATCAATATGACTCAAGAAAGAATTCACTTGCCACAAAATCTAGTCATTTGAGTTTAATCATTGGGACTACATGTTGGAAGGACAGAAATGACTCAAGTACATTTAACTACCCATCTATACAGGAACAGTTTGGAGGGTACACAGTCCCCTTCCCACAAAGGTATAGTGTAATTACAAAAGCAAAACTAATCCCATTAAATAATATACTACTATGTGTAGTGTTATTACTACATCTTTGTGTATGTGTGTTTTCAATTTAAAAAGACTACTAAATTATAAGCACTAATTGGATTAAAATTCAGCCGCCTTAACCTACACAAATACAGATCAAAGTACGGTAGGACATACAGTGACTAACTGCTTGATCGTTAAGTGGCTCTAAAATTAGGTGAATTTTAATGTTAGTTCTCCAGCTTATATTACTGTGTTCAAAGATGCTAACAGTAGAGTTAAGTGGACCTTTAGACATTGGTCAAATTTCCTGTCTTTCTATGAATCATAATTTTTAGTAAAACTCTCTTGGCTAAATTTAAGCCCATCGCTGGGAATATGTGCACATTTCTTATGTTAAGTTCAATTTAAACTTAGTGTGTTTCAATAATTCAGGAACTAATGAACTTTAAAACTTAAAGTTTTCCATGATATATTTCCAGTCCTCTCCCAGCTAAGATTAGCTCACAAATTTAGGCAAGATGTATTCAATTATTTGCAAGCTATATGTTAGAAAATGATTACCAACTCTTTTGTATAATATAAATCTAGGTAATTGCATTTCAAATATTTATATGAAGTTAAAGAAAATTTAGGTATTTTTGGCACTGAATGAACATAAAGGATGTATATATTTAAGAAATTAAAAAGGTGGTAAGGATCTTTGTGAATACAATTTTCTAACAATAAAGATCAAATATTTGGGGGTCAGGAGAGATTTCTCCATGGTTATAGGTGCTTGTTCTTTAAAAAAAAAAATGTGAGTTTAGTTCCCATCACCCACTTCCAGTACATCACAACTGTCTGCAACCCCATCTTCAGGAGATCTGATAGCTTTTTCTATTCTCTATAGCTACCTAAATTTAAATGTAGACACACACACACACACACACACACACACACACACACAGAGGCAGAGAGAGAGAGACAGAAAGAGAGAGACTCCTCCACACATATAAATAAAATTAAAATAAGTTTTAAAAGATTAAATAATTAGCATATAGTGAGAGTATGAGGAAAATTGTCTCATCATAATCGTATCTCACACTAACACACCAATATTGTATAAGATACTGTATGAACATAGAATATTAAAATAATTACTTTGGTGTTGCAGAAATAAAGAGAATAAAAATTTATTTTAGATTATAGTTTCAGAGAGCTTCAGTCCATTATAGTGGGAAAAGTGTGAAGCAGCTGAATGATAGGAGGAATGCATAAGAAAGCAGTTTATATCTTGACAAACAATGGAGTCAAAACAGCAGCAATAGCTAAGATTATATCTACCCTTCAATGGCCTGCTCTTGGTGACTTGCTTACTCTTGCTAGGCTCTATGTCTCAAAGGTTATACAAACTCTGTACATCAGCAACTAGGAAACACGTATTCAAAAACATACACTTGTGAGAATAAGTTCAGGTTCAAGACATTAAAATATTCCACATTGCAGTTATCCATGTATTTTATAACTTTAAGCAAACAACTCTAACACCACTGACCAAAAGAGATTCATGATATTTTGGTTAAGGTGGACTCTGTGTTGTAAATGTGGCAACCACTAGTACATGTGACAAATTAGAATTTGAATATGGCCAGTACAATTGACAGTATGTTTGCTTATAATTGTGTTCAGTTTAATGAATTATATAAGAAATTGTAGCTCATGGCTTTCCAATACTGCATTTCAAAAATCTAATGCAATCATCCTTAGCATTTTCCTTGCCTATATTTTTATATCTTAACAACAATATATATTGTTATACCTTTCAGCTTTCAGACATATCAGATGTTGAGAGTCTCAAAGGTCAACATTATTACTTTCAAAATATAAGAAAAGACATAACTAAAATATTGGCATATACCATTAATATCTCTAAATTCTGAAGCATGTGTGCCTAGTGATAGCATTGATCACTATGAAATGAATCTCAATGCTCATACAATGCAGTAAAAATTTATAAATCAGATTATCATATGAAAATATTATTGCAAATTCCAGAACCACAATAATTTTAAGGTATTTTATCTTATATGTTACCCCTTCTCTACCTCTACCAAAATGTCTTTGTGTGCTTTTTGCACACTGACAACTTATCAAATGAGAAAAATAATAAGGGAAAAAGAATTCTGGAATTTGGAAAGCCTAACAGCTTATTTTCTCTGTGACACATGGGTTCTCTACAAGGGAACTTCATAGCACTGAGTTTAAGATATTCCATCCCTGATATGCCCTTGGGACTTCCTGACCTGCTTCATTCCCAAAGACAAATGTATCCTGTGCTCTGCCAAAGACTAGGCAGGCTGCATTCTATCAGGAACAGATTATGCAAGAGAATCATTTTCACATCTTCTTTGAGAGAGCAGATTTGCTTTCTTTTGTTTTCATTGCATTGCATTTTATAATAATTTCTTGTATAAAAATATCTTACAAATACAAATGGTGCTGGAAATACTTTACTGGAAGATGATATCATTTAGAAAGTTGTAATACAAAATTCATTGATGTCACTTCAAAGAGTTAATAGTGATTTCTTTACAGAGTTGTTATGGAAATTAAACAAACAACTGCACAGTGATTAGGGTAGTCTGTGTCACATACAATTGCTTAGAGTTAATAATGTTAACTTAATGTAATATTCTTTCATAGCCACTCTTAATTTTGTATGAGAATTTTACTAGAAATAAGTTATGATCGCTATATGCATTGTCTAGAATGCACTTCTAAGATCTTGCAGCATTTATTAGAAACGTGTATTTAAAATGATAAATCTAAATAATAAAACCAAGTACTTTGTCTGTCATAGTCTCTGATGCTATTAGTGGGCCTCCATCATTGGTATGATAGCTTTAAAATATAACATTCATAATTAGAATGAATGTGTTCTATTCCTCAACTAGTCTCCTGTGCAGTTAATGGTGGGATTTTACAAGAGTGCCCTCCAGTCACACAAAAGCTCACCTGACCAGGGTTAATCGATCCAAGTGTCCTGACCAGTCTGGTGAGTTATTTCAAACACATTCCATTTTTAATCAATGCAAATCAAATCACAAAGGGAGTTTTAATTTCTGGAATATTTTTCTGTTCAAAATGATATCTTAAAGACCTGTATGAAAAGAACTTCAAGTCCCTGAAGAAAGAAATTGAAGAAGATATCAGAAGATGGAAAGATCACCCTTGCTGATGGATAGGTAGGATCAATATAATAAAAATGGCCATCTTACCAAAAGCAATATAAAGAGTCAATGCAATTCCTATCAAAATACCAATACAATTCTTTAACAAATCTTGAAAGCACAATTCCCAACATCATATGGAATAACAAAACACCCAGAATCATGTACAATAACAGAACATCTGGAGGTATCACCATCCCGGATTTCAAGCTGCACTATAATGCAATAGTAATAAAAACAGCATAGTACTGGATAAAAACAGACCAGTTGATCAATGTAATCGAATCAAAGATTCAGGAATAAATCCACACACCTATGGTAACTTAATTTTTGACAAAGAAGCCAAAGTCATACAATGGAAAAAGACAAGCATCTTCAATAAATGGTGCTTGTCTAACTGGATGTCAACATTTAGAAGAATGGAAATAAACCCATACTTATCACCTCGTATATAACTTAAGTTTCAGTGGATCAAAGACCTCAACATAAATCTGGACACACTAAAATTAATAGAAGGGAAAGTGGGGAAAAGCCTGGAACTCATTGGCGTGGGTAACAACTTTCTGAACAGAATACCAATAGCTCAGGCACTAAAACAATCAATAAAAGGGATGTTATGAAATTGAAAAGCTTCTTCAAGGCAAAGGGCACTGTCCTTAGAACAAAATGGCAGACTACAGACTAGGAAAAGATCTTCACCAACCCAACATTCTTCAAAGGGCTAATATCCAAAGTATATAAAGAACTCAAGAAACTAAACACTAAAAAATTCAAATAACCCTATCAAAAAAAAATGAGGTATAGAGCTAAAACAAGTATTCACAAAAGAGATATCTCTAAAGACCAAGAGGCACTTGAAGAAATGTTCAACATCTTTGGTCATCAGGGAAATGCAACTCTAAACAACTCTGCGATTCCATCTCACATCCGTCAGAATAGCTAACAATAAAAAACTCAAATGATAGTACATGATGGTGAGGCTGTGGAGAAAGAGGAGCACTCCTCCACTGCAGGTGGAGTGCAAACTTGTAAAACCACTTTGGAAATCAATCTGGAGATATCTTAGAAAATTGGGAATAGTTCTACCCAGTCATACTCTTCCTGGGCATATATGCAAAAGATTCTACAGCAAACTACAAGGACATTGGCTCAATAATGTTCATAGCAGCTTTATTTGTAATAGCTAGAAACTGGAAACAACCCAGATGTCCTTCAATTGAAGAATGGATAAAAAACAAAACAAACAAACAAACAAACAAAAAAAAAACCTGTGGTACATTTATACAATAGAATACTACACAGCTATCAGAAATAAGGAAATAATTCAATTCAAAACCAAATGGATGGATCTAGAAAAGCTCATCCTAAGTGATCTGACTCAGTCTCAGAAAGATAAACATGGTATGCACTTTCTTATAAGTGGATATTAACCAGACATCACAGGATAACCATCTTGTAACACACAGACCCAAACAGAGAGGAACCTAGCATATATATACTAGGAAAAACTTCATCCATCAGTGAGTCATGGAATCTGCTGCAGGTTAGTGGATCACCTTACTGTAAATGGTATGCCATATCAAGCCCCATTACCAGAAGAAGCTCTTGGTCCTCACATGACTGTCAAACTGAGGAAGTGTCATATGTGAGGGCCTATCTCATCTGAGGAGATGGAGAGCTCCAAGTAGAGGAATAATGAGGGATGAAGGGAGGGGGGAGAGAAGGAAGTAGGGAGGAATGGAGGGATGGGCCAGGAGGGGAGGAGGGAGGAAACTATGTCCTAGAAGTAACTAAAAACACCCCAACAAATTAATTTTTTAAAAAAGAGTAAGTAAGCTTAAAACTATAATAAAAATAAAATATAAAATTTTCAAATTACAATTTACCAAAGGCATACTTGTCTTACAGGCATGAAAGGAAAATGGTCTTAATTTCAGGTTAGAATGATAGACTGCAGGTGGCCACATAGCTCACACACACTTGGATACCAGCTTAAAAGTTTTTTTTTCTTATATATAAAGGATATTTTCATTGTTTGGCATTAAAAAGCAGTTAAGAGGTTTAAAATGCTGTCAATAGATTAAGGGTTACTACTGTTCAACCTGGTTTTCTAAACCTCTAAGAGTCGAGGTAATTTAGAGCTAAGGTAAAATATTTGAGAAGAGTGGTGTTAGCCCATGCATTTAACTCCAGCAGAGACAGGAGGATCACTATAGAGTTAAATGTCTGTAAAAAAATGTATGGCTAATTAAACTATTTATCCAGTATTTATATTATATTTAATTGGTTTGGCAGACATTAATCTTTAAGCAGACATTAAAAATGAGCACACACAGACACCACGTGGATTTTAACAAGCCTTGGCCTGAATTGTGCAATCCTAGCCCATCTAAGCTAGCCCATAAGTCTATTACCCAAATATGACCCCATATATACATACGTCCCCTTGGACTGCCACTCTCCATGATATGCCGATGTTTCTGGCCATGTGGAATGAGGTTCCTTTTCTAACCCATGGTATGCGTCCTCTTTCCTGCTTTTCCTGGCTGGAATTCCTTTTTCTTCCTGATGCTGTCTGGAATCCTTTAATCCTCTGTCTAAAGCACAGGCTTCCTGCTCTAATCTCAGGAAGCCCCACCTTTCTCTGTCTTTGCCCAATCTCAGGCCTCAGTATTTTATTTAACCAATCAGAGTCAATGTAAGTAACAGACAGCAAGCAGGACCAATTAACATTTAGAATGCTTAACACTACATTTAAATTCTAGAGTTAAAATGAACAGGGTAGTGATGGTGCACACCCTTAATCCCATCACTTGAGAGGGATACACCCTTAATCACAACACATTGGAGACAGAAACATACAGATCTCTTAGTTCAAGGCCAGCCTGACAAAAGCAAGCTCCAAGTAGAGAAAAACATAGATTCAGGGATGGTGGTGCACATCTATAATCCCAACAGTTGGGAGGCACATACCTTTGATCCTAATACTTAGGATACAGAGGCAAGTACACAGGATTTGGAATTATTTAAGTTTAAAAGCTATTCACAAAAGAAATTCTGAAATCAAAGTGAATTGTCCTTTGAGCTCTCAAAATATATACACTTAAAGGTATGTTTAGTTCGAAAATATCAAAATAATTTCTTTTTCAATCTCAATTGAAAGATAATACTTTTTATATTGTCAAAAAAAAAAGTGCCCCAGAGTTAGCATTAGGGCAGGGTTTCTGTTGTTCTTATCTTTCCAGGAGATTAAAAACATCCATCTAAGGAGTCCAGGGATGACTGGATAACTGAAGAAAGAAGAAAACAGATCAGACATCAAAGAAGACAAGTAGCCCAGAGGATCCAGCCTCACAGACTTCCTCAATAGCTGTTTCTTCCAAAATCTATAACCACAACAACTCAAAATCCCTAAGATTGTTCAGTTTCATAGACTGTTCCTGCCAGAACTTCAGTAAAGCCCTGAAGTGAAGCTTCTGTCTACAAACTTCTTAGGACATTTAAATAGATGAGCAGGGGGTCCAACGGCTCGAGAACGGAGACCAGCTGAGGGCTAAGGGTCCGGTGGCTAATTACCGTACTCCGACCAAGTGAGGGAGGTCGAGGGTCTCGATCCTCGACTGGTTGAAGCGTCCGCCACGAGGAGAAGTGAAGTGCTAGCGGAGGAGTCCATCGTGTGCCTCCAGAAAGCTCTGACTCGCCTTCGGGAAATATGGGAATTGATTGGGATTCCAGAGGAGCAGCGATTACAGAGGACCGAGGTTGTAAAAAAGCATATCAAGGATCTTCTGGATAGGATGATTGCTGAAGAGGAGAGCCTGAGGGAAAGGCTTCTCAAAAGCATATCCATCTGTCAGAAAGAGCTGAGTACCCTGTGCAGTGAGCTACAAGAGCAGCCACTTCAGGAAGAAAGAGAAACAACTGTCTTGCAACTAGAAAAGGATTTGCGTACTCAGGTAGAACTGATGAGAAAACAGAAAAAGGAGAGAAAGCAGGAACTTAAGCTACTTCAAGAACAAGATCAAGAACTCCGTGAAATTCTTTGTATGCCTCCCTGTGAGGTGGACAGCACCTCTGTCCCTACTCTAGAAGAGCTGAACCTGTTCCGACAATGTGTGGCAACTTTGAGGGAAGCAAAGGAATCTAGGCACGAGCAATTTGTCAACATTAAGAAACAAATCATATTGTGTATGAAAGAATTAGAACATACTCCAGATACAAGCTTTGAAAGAGATGTAGTGTGTGAAGACGAAAGTGCCTTTTGTTTGTCATTGGAGAATATTGCGACACTGCAGAAGTTGCTACACCAGCTGGAAATGAAAAAATCACAGAATGAAGCAGAGTGTGAGGGGCTCCGAGCTCAAATTCAAGAGCTCTGGGATAGGTTACAAATACCTGAAGAAGAGAGAGAACCTGTGGCTGCCATCATGACTGGGTCAAAAGCCAAAATCAAGAATGCACTGAAATTAGAGGTGGATCGGTTAGAAGAACTGGAAATGCAAAACATAAAGCAAGTGATTGAGACCATTCGAGTGGAGCTCGCTCAGTTCTGGGAGCAGTGTTTCTATAGCCAGGAACAGAGGCAGGCTTTTGCCCCTTACTATTCTGAGGACTACACAGAAAACCTGCTCCATCTTCTTGACACTGAGATTATATGGTTAAGAAACTACTATGAAGTTCACAAGGAACTGTTTGAAGATGTCCAGAAATGGGAAGAGAGCTGGAAACTTTTCCAAGAGTTTGAGAGAAAAGCTTCAGATCCGAGTCGGTTTACAAACCGAGGGGGAAACCTTTTAAAAGAAGAAAAGGAAAGAGAAAAGCTCCAGAAAACACTTCCTAAGCTGGAAGAGGAATTGAAAGCACGGATTGAAAAGTGGGAACAAGAACAATCAACAGCACTTGTGGTGAATGTGAAACCGAACTTTTAAATTATTATTTAACACTTATTTATTACTAAATTCACTTATAACAAACACCATTAATTTCTTAACTATTAATCCTATAAATTCCTACAACCCCTTTAACCTATCCACTAAACCTATTGATAATCATAACAACTACTTTCATACCCTTTTAGAATGATACAGTCTCTGGGGCAGGTCCTCAGTCGTCAGGAAACCAGTCTCGGGGGTAGACTCTTTAACGCACTTAGCAGTCCTTTTTCTGGAATAGCTCAGACGCAGGTTCGTCAGGGTAAATTGGCTATCGAAGTCTCACTTTAAATAAGGCTTGAGGCTTTCTTCTCTCTGGGAGACCTCAGCGTCTGTAGGCCACCTTACTTCCTACGTATCAGCAACTCTGCCGTTCTGCCTCAGTCTTTAAAGCTGGCCACAGTTCTGTTCAGGCCACTGTTCGGACAGGTCAAACCCCTCTAGGCAAAAGCTGAGCCACAGGGTTTAGTCCTTGGCCTTTTGCTGTCTTGCCGAGGCTTTCTCTGCTCACCAGCTTCCTTCTGCCTCAGGGAGATCTGGCCATTGGTCTACCAGAACTTTCTCCAGCAGGACTCTCGGAGCTCTCTCATATCGGGGGCCCTTAGCACGCACGCGCCCCTCTGGCGTCATCCACTTGTCCTTAAATAGGATCACTCCTTGTTCCACCTGCTTCAGCTTAATTTGGGCTCTGCCCACTTAGCAGTTGAAAGCAATGCCAGGTCATAAAGTCTTTCCTTGTTTCACCTGGCTTCAACCTTGTTTTTCAGTCCAAAGAGACTCCCCTCATTTCACCTGACTTCATCCATAAGCTGATAAGCTAATTGCTCACAGCAGTTGATCTTCATGCCCCGAATTAAGAGACTGTATCAGAAACTTAGGTATTCACTAAATCTAACTTATATTAACCTATCAGCCCCTTCATGAATGGGCAGAGATTCATGGAGTATGTTACAGAACAATGGGAACTGCATCGGTTGGAGAAAGAAAGAGCCAAACAGGAAAGGCAACTAAAGAACAAGAGACAGACAGAAACAGAGATGCTGTATGGCAGTGCTCCCCGGACACCTAGCAAGAGACCAGGACTGACTCCCAACAAGCCTGGCAAAGTACGCAAGATGAACACTACCACCAGGTCCAGTGCTACACCCAATAGCAGCATCCGGCCTGTCTTTGGTGGGACACTATACCACTCACCTGTGTCTCAATTACCTCCTTCTGGCAGCAAGTCCGTAGTCACTTCTATGTTTTCTGGAAAGAAAACACCTAGAGCCCCCCGGCTTCGGGCCAACAAGGAGAACATGGAGCTCAATGGCAGCATCCTGAGCAGTGGGTACTCTGGCTCCACCCCTCTCCAGCACCACAACTGCAGCATTAAGTCTGTTGCCAGCACCTATTCTGAGTTTTCGCAAGAACTTTCAAAGGCTTCCAGATCTGATGCTACTTCTCGAATCCTCAATTCAACCAACATCCAGTCCTGAGGATCCTTGACCAGTTAGCCAGCTGTGGCTTCTTGTGCTTAGACTGGACTGACTTATACAAGGGCTGACTTTAGTTTTTCATCAGTTTAGATATATTTGAAGCATCCTTGGGGTAGGCTCTGTTACTACTGGCCTAACTTAGACATAAGTACACCAGAAGAAAAGCCTTCATAGGTCTAAGTCCACAGACTTGTTTTTCAGTCAAGAGATACCTTAAATTTTAGTTATGACAGTTAAGTACAAACTTTAATATCTGGTACCTAATTTTTCTTTCTGTACCCCACAATTCTACTTAAAGAATGGTCAAGGGTTTGTTTTATTTCACTGCTATATTGGAAAATGAGAAAATGATTGTGGCTAGCTTTGGGTTACAAGGCATGAAGTAATTCTGGCTTACAGACTTGGAATTAGAAATTAACATCTTTAAAAAAATTTTTTTTGTTGTTTAGGGACATTCAACTAATGCTGTAGCTATGGTAGCTTTAACCCCACGCAGAGGCCTGTGCCCCAAACTATCCCAGTGAGGATTTCTTATGTTTTGGCATTTGAGATGGTTTGAGCTGCTACCAAAGAGTAGCGGTTATTTGTAGAGGGCGGTTTCCCTGAGATGTGTGTCTGACCTGTTCAGCTTTCCTCTGGTCTCCATCCATGTGCTCACTAGCCTAGTGATATTACTCCCTGTAGTTGACAAAGGGAGAGGCGATCTGGGGAGCTGAGCCATTCTGTCATGGACTCAGCAACTCTGCACATGTACACGGAAGTTATTCCTGTAGTCACGTCCACAGTGAGGCTCTTCCTTTACCTACCCCACATATCATCACTACTCTTACTACTCCCAAAGCACTATTATTTATTCTTTCTCTGCCTATGCCACGTCTGTCAACACATTAAAGGATTCTTTAACACTTGGTCTGTGTCAACATGCTGTTCAGTCACATATATATGTTGTTTTTAAATATGAAAATAAAATGTGTATAGTTGCCTTTTGAACACTATGTTGTTTTTTCTCCAAATCAATGTTGTGTATGTAGATTAAAACTACTAAAAAATTTCAAAAAAAATAGATGAGCACAAAAAGATTGAACATCAAATGATTCTATTAATGTGCTTAACCATTTTTCCATTCTTATTTGGGCCCCAAAGAGGTTTACTATGTCCCAAATCAGCAGTAAGTAATTTTAAGAGAGTAATGTCCCATCCCCAGAAGGTAGGGAGAATGAATTTTTACCCCCGTTTTGGTCATTTGAAGGGATATAGATATTTGTTATTTAGGGGGAAAGGTTGCATGTTGTTAAATAGCTTTTGGAGATTAGACCCAGGGATTTCTCTCTTTTTCTTTCTGTATCCATCTTTCTTTCCTAGTTAGGGAGGAAAAACATGAGAAAAAAATGGGATATAGGCATAATATAGGAATGATAAACAAAAAGGGACAGATTATTGAATATGCTCTTATATCTTTGTATATTGATACAAAATTAAGATAATATTTGGCTACATTGGTATTGGTCTTTGTATATTGAAACAAAATTAAGATTATACTTTGCTACATTGCTATTGATCTTTGTATATTGATACAAAATTACAGTTAATTCTTTTTTAGGTATTGTACCTAGGTAACAATTAAAAATGAAATGTGAAGTTTTGGCCTTTTGTTAGCAACTGTCATAAATTGTTTAGGACAATTAAAAATGAAAACTAATAGTCATTCAAACATGTCATTTTGATGTACTAGGGTAGTCTATTACAGTATTTTTCTAAATTAATCAGAAATTAAGTTGCTAAGAAAAAAGCAACTTTTGCTTAGCCAAATATATGGAGATAGATAGGTGGTCTTCAAAAACCCCAAGAGATCTGTAGGATATGGCATTCTAAGATGTTTTCTTAACTTAAGATTTTTTTTTGATATTGAGACATGTCAGCTCCTGACAGCACCCCCTATTGTACTCCAAGTAGATGATGAGCATCGAAGAATCTCCAATTGGAAATGGTTGAATTAGTGGCAAGCCTGTCACTTGGCAAGAAAAAAATCCTTGCCTCAACTGTAGACAGAATGTTGTCCAAAAAGGACAAAACTTAGAAACAGGTAAGTCGACAGCCTAGCTCTTCCAAGACAGGGTAGGCAAATCCTTCATAATTCCTGCTTTACAATGTCTCTCAGAGAAACGGGGCTCAAAGGCTGAAGATTGATGCTCTAATGTATGCAGAGAAATTGGGAACTGTACAGGAAGCACGCCGTCTATCATTTCTTAATTTTGGAAGCTGCTGGCCCTGCACTTCCTGTATAATCAAATATATTTATCCTTCTCAGGTCTCTGATATAGTTGAAGACTAGATAGTTATAGTCTCATAGTTAAATTCTGAATTGTTTAGGAATTAAGAGGGTGTTCTGGATCTAAGAAGATGTTTTTAAGTTGGTGGTGTAAGTTTGGATGGAAACTGAGTTGGATATAGAACTTCAAACTCAGGGAGATTAATGTATAGTAGAATGTTAAAGTCAGTTACCAAATATGCATGGACTGTACATTGGGAATGTATGCTACACTTTATAATTTTTGCAATTGTGGCCTAATTATCTTCTTGTTTTGTATTGTATTTGTTGTTATAAGAGAAAGAGCCATTTGTTGGACTGAAGGGTAGAGCTGCTTTGAGGAAAAAGATGTACCTTAAACTTAAAAAAAAATAAGGCAGCAGATGGGGGGTGTGGGGGGAAAAAGGGTGGGAAGGTGGGACTGGAGGGGGGAGTAGGGAGGGGATTATGATTGAGATGTAACTTGAAGAAATAAAAATATCTCTTGGCATGAAAAAACCCCTTGCTCCAACTGCAGACAGACTGCTGTCCAAAAAGGACAAAACTTGGTAGCAGGGAAGTCGACAGCCTAGCTCTGCCAAGACAGGGTAGGTAAGTCCTTCATAATCCCTGTACTACAACAAATGTCTGTCAGAGAAACAGGACCCAAAGGCTGAAGACTAATGCAGGAATGTATGGAGAGAAAATGGGAACTGTCCAGGCAGTCACTGGTATGTCATTTCTTAGTTTTGGAAGCTGCAGGCCCTGTACTTCCTATATAAGCAGATATATTTATCCCTCTCAGGTCTCTGAGGTGGTTGAAGAATAGACAGCTAGAGTCTCATAGTTAAATTTTGAGTTGTGTAGGAATCAAGAGGGTGTTATAGATCTAAGAAGATACTCTTAAAATTGTGTTGCAAGTTAGTATGAATGTTGAGTCAGATATAGACCTTTAAACTCATGGAGATGGTTAGATAGTAGAATGTTAAAGTCAGGGGCCAAATATGTATAAACTGGACATTGGGAAGGTATACTGGGCCATTTAATTCTCATAAATGTGGCATATTTATATCTGTTGTTTTGTATAGTATTTACTGTTATAAGAGAAGGAACCATCTGTTGGACTGAAAGGGGAAACTTCTAGGGGGAAGAGGGTGGAAGGGCGGGATAGGAAGGGGGAATAGGGAAGGGTTTGTGACTGAGATGTATCTTGAAGAAAAAAAATAAAGTATTTAAAAAAACATAAACTTTATTAAAATCCAAAAAAAAGATGTACTGGGGGTTGTTAAGTTCCAACTAGCAAGGATCTCCATGACAGTTACAGCTTTTGGAGAGAGGGGAAAAGGACAAATAAATGAAAAAGATTTGACCATTCATCTTACCACTGGAAGGGCCAAGGAAGGCAGATCCAGATTTGCTCAGCATCTCTGTGGAAAGCCAACTCCATGTTGTGTTGAGCAAGGCTGGGTGCATCATGGTGAACACACCACAGTCCCTGGCACACAGGTACCAAAGAGCTTACAAAGCACCAAGAGAGTATTTCTTCTTGTTGTTGTTAATTAAGATTTTAATAAATTAGTGAACCAGTTAAATTAAATGTTAAATTGAACATAAAATGAAATAAATATGAACTGTATGAAATAAAAAAATGATGTCTTTCCTTCTTCTGAAAACGATATTTGTTTATTAATATAAGAAATAAAATGATGGAGTAAAATATTTACCATACTAACTGAAATAATTCTCATTATAATATAATTATATTATTTATTAATAGAAGACATGAAAATATAAATAAGCATTTACAGTTTCAGGTAAAATATGTAAACCCGTTATAGTCTATTATATCTTATCTAAAAGTAGAGAATTAATAACTGAAAATAATGTATTAATTAACAATGAAATAATAATTTTTGTTGAGCCCTGCTTCTTTAGCATAACTGCAGCTATTATTGTCTTGAGTTTCCACTTTAGTTATAAGATAAAATTACTCATATGTGCTACTTTGTTACCTTGACACTCTGAAGAGTCCCCAGCTTCAGCATCACTTAGGACCAATCAAATTAAAGGTCAGTTAGAAGTTCTTTGTCTAGCTAGTCAAAATGATGTAATGCTGCAATACCCTTGCTTCGGACCCCTGGTCACTTGCTTGTTACCTGAATGCAGTTTGTTTCCTACACAAACTTTGTTGTTACCTGGATATGGTTTTTCTTCTTTAAAAAACCTGCTTTGGAAGCAGATCAATGTCACAATTAGTCTCTAAGATCTCTGTGACCCTGGTCAT
>CAJQZJ010033689.1:2214585-2234193 GCA_907164525.1 Lophiomys imhausi | reverse complement strand
AGTCTCATAGTTAAATTTTGAATTGTTTAGGAATCAAGAGGGTGTTACAGATCTAAGAAGATACTTTTAAAATTGTGTTGCAAGTTAGTATGAATGTTGAGTCAGATATAGACCTTTAAACTCATGGAGATGGTTAGATAGTAGAAAGTTAAAGTCAGGGGCCAAATATGTATAAACTGGACATTGGGAAGGTATACTGGGCCATTTAACTCTCATAAATGTGGCATATTTATATCTGTTGTTTTGTATAGTATTTACTGTTATAAGAGAAGGAACCATCTGTTGGACTGAAAGGGGAAACTTTTGGGGGAAAGAGGGTGGAAGGGCGGGATAGGAAGGGGGAATAGGGAAGGGTTTGTGACTGAGATGTAACTTGAAGAAAAAAAAATAAAGTATTTAAAAAAAACAAAACAAAAAGCAAACATACAAACAAAAAAAAAAACAAGTAACTTGGAGAATTATGGCTCATCCACTACCGAAAGTTTTCCTGTTGATATCCCTGAATGGTTTTCAGTGATGTAATTAAAATGTCAACTGAATGTTCCTGGAATCATATAACATGGCATCTTTGCATTTTCACAGGTACAACAATAGCTTAAAGAATATATAAACTGAGTGTGATCCATCTCATATACTGTCTATAATTACTTCTTTTCCTTTAAATATCATGCATTCCAGTTATAAATTTAGCCCCTACTTTTATCTCTGTTTACACTTAGTGATTATGCCAAATCATTGTCACAACTGAATCTATTCAAGGTCCTTACTCTGTTTTTCTCCTTTCCCTTTTGGCTTTAGTATTTGCAGCCTCTAAAGGATTTAGTTTCATTTTGCAGTGCAGATTACATATTTATTTTCTACCCTGGCTTTCTCTCTTTCTTCCTTCCCTCATCTCTTCCTTTCCCTTGCTTTCTTCTTTCATTGTCCTTACTCATGAATCCATTATATGCATGAGCCTCTCAGTAAAAGAACTGTATATGGCAACATTCTTCACTTAAAGGGAAGAGAATCTCTGAAATCAAAGTTAAATTGTCATTAAAATAAGGATGATAGTTTATGTGGTGCTAGCATAATGACCATAAATATTCACTTAGCAAGTGTTTTTTCCCCTTATGACAAAAATAGAAGGTGTAGCAAAGTGGTTTTTATTATATTTTTGTTTTATTATTCACTCTAATTATTTTACTATACTAATTCCTCTACTTCCTTCCCAACCCCTGTTCCTTCCAACCCCCCAACATTAGGTGGGAGAGAACAAAGGTTAGAGGGGGGAAGGGACAGATGTCTCTTTGAGCTACTTCCTGCTGATTAGGGTCTTCAGGTTCTTTGGGGGCTATACCAATAGTCGCAATATTCAGAAGTCCAGCAAACCAGTAAACCAAGAAATATCAGCAGGAAGAACCAACAGTAGTTTGGGGGAGCACTGAGTAGCAACCTTCTCTGTAATTCCCCCCTCTCCTCTCTTTCTTTTTTGTATTGCTTCCTTCTCCTGGGGCTCTGCCTTTTTAGTCCCCCTCTGAAATCCTCAGAGTTAAACTTACTCAGCTTTCTAAGCCCTTCACTGCTAGCACACAAGGCAGTTAATAGTTTACATCTGTTGTCTTAACTGAAGCAGCCTTATACCTGGGATTAAAAAAAAAAAAATTCTCATAATGCCTTTTTAACAAAGCTCTTACCACAAAAAAAGGTCAAAGGACTCATGTAGCAATGCTAAACTCTGACCTCAAGTTTCAGTACTACATTTATACTAGACAAAGCATAATATGGAAATTTGAGGTTTAGGACTTTAATATATCTAATTCAAAATGAATGAATCATATTGGACATTATGAAGTCAATAATCTTGATCTACTTATACACACATACACGTGTGTGTGTGTGTGTGTGTGTGTGTGTGTGTGTGTGTGTGTGTGTGTCCTTTAAAGAATAAAAAGAAGCCAGTAAATTCTGAAGAAATTGCTTGGATAGCCTCCTCAAAACCCAAATAGGAAGCATGTCTTCCATGGCAAACTCTGACCTTACTTAAAACAAGGGGTAGAAATAATTTCAGTTTTACAGACCTGGTGCACCAGAGAAGAGCAACTGTGGTGTGTAATACCTTTTACTTCATGGTAAAATCCTGCTCACTTGCAGTACGCATTTGACCCACCATACCCCATGAGTTAACTATTATTACTTCAGTTTCATAGATGTGATAACTGGAGCTCAGAGAGGTTAAGTGACTCATCCAACCCCAGATAGTAAGTGACAACAAGGCCTGGAACCTATGACTTCGAAAATTGGTTCCAAAGATAGCTATTCATTTTCACAGACAAAAATCGAGACTAAAACTTATTATTGAATAATGGGTTATGCATTGCCTTTTGTATTTTTCCATCAGAAAGAGACCCAAGAACAAGGACTCTTGACATGGATGGGATGAGACCTAGGAGATCAAGGAAAATGGTGGGACTTCTCGGTCTCTGAATCTCCCACCACGGTGCCTTCTGAATACTGTGTGACATCTGCCACAATAGCCCTTGTACCTCAGATCCTTTTAACACATCATGAAAGATACAATGATTGGTTCTCTATAACCATAGCAAATTGAATGTAAAAGAAAAACCTTTTTTTTCCGTCCTATCCAATTTGCCTGGGGTCCTCTTATGATCACACATGCATCAGGGATCACAGTTGTGAGCCTGATTGAGAATACAGTCACATGAATGAGTGGCAGCAGGGCCAGACCGTATGGTCACATTAACAGCCGTTCTCTGTCAGTGTCATCTAAACACAGCGGCTGCCTAGAAAGCAGCTGCCTGTCTGAATCATGAAACGAACACAAGATTGCCGTTTCTAAGGCACTTCCTACTTCGGCCTCATGCTCTATTGAAGTGACTCCCTGGAGTTACGGGACTTATTACCTTGCCATTACAAGTACAATGGATACTTATAATTCCCAGCATTGGACTCACATTTACGGACCAAGACTCAACTCTACATGACAAGACTTGCAGGGTCTTTTTGAGAGGCTATGTGAGACAGCTTTCCAGCACCAAGGCAAATAACTGGGAGAAAATAACTTGAATTAGGAAAGATTAATCCAGGCTCATGGACTTAGGAATTTCATCCCATGGTCTCTTGTCCCTGTGGCTTTGGTCCCAAAGTAAGGCTCAACATTATAGTTGAGAACAGGTGATTTATCCAGACTGCTCATCCTGATTCAGTAGGAAGCAGAGAGAACATCAGAGGAAGAGGCTGGGGACAAGATACAGCCTACAAAGAAAAGCCTTCAATGATACATCTCCACTTCCAATATTTTATTGCACTAGGAATGTGTCAAACATTTGATTACTTGAGAGCCCTCATGACACAATGAATTTCCAAATGTCAGCATTGCAAACTATGTCTATGAATACATGAGCCTTTGGTGGACATCTTATTTCCAAGACCCTGCAGATTCCTCCTTGCATTGGTGAGTATCTGAGTGAGCTTCCAATGGGGTCAGTATGTGTTCTCACCTAATGACATAGTCACTTCTCCTCCTTGTCTTTCCTTTGTGATGGTTATATTGGAAAATATTACTGCCTTTCATTTTTGCCAAGATATTTACTTTCTCTGTTGAAAGACATTGGTGTCTTCCCTGCCCTAGTTTTATTCTGATTTTCTAGTAAAACTTTTGGACCAAATAACGCTTGGGTGAAAAGTGTTAATTTCAGTTTTCAGTTTAGAGTTTACAATTCCTTCCTTGAGAGAAGTCAAAGCGGAATCTCAAGCAGGCAGTTGAAGGAGAAACTATGATGGAACACACAGTACTAGCTGGCTCACTGCTAGGCCTTTTGCTTACCTGGCTTTTCAGTGCAGCCTGGGGATTATACTGCTAACAGTAGTCTGGGCACTACTGTTGGCACTACATTAATCAACAATCAAGATAACCCCCACAGATACACCTTCTGGCCAGTCTGATCTGGGCAATTGCTCAGTAGAGTGTATCATCTCTGATGTCTCCAGACTATGTCCAGTTGACAGTTAAAGCTAGCTACACTTATTTCATAAATTTCTAACACAGACAAATGAAGGGAAGGCAATGCTAGAAAAGCATTTTCTTTGAATATTCTCTCTAGAGTAATACCTAATTTAGCTCTGGTTCATTGACAAAGCACTTCCTTATTCTGTAGCTCTTTATCTCTCTTTATAAATGCTTTAGAGAAACTTTAATTTGAATCCTATGGGACCTTCCTGGCATATGAATAGTAGGTCACAAATAAATTTTAAAAAATGCTGCATTATAGAAATTATAACAGTACCGAAAGCAATGTGATTGTCCAACCAACAGACCACCCAGAAGCTCAGTATGCAAACACAAATCATTAAGAACAGCTTTTCGATGATTATGTATGCTTTCTTTCTGATTACTTAAAATTTTGTAATTCTGGATAAAAGTTTGAAACCAAACTAATGAACATAAAAGCAAACCTATGTGGGCTCATTTGTGCTGTAAGTTCAAAAACACATCAATTTTCCTAAACATACTCTTCAGAATTCTTTAATTATTGTGTTAGTATGATGTAAAATGAAAACATTCTGTATTATGATGAGGGTAGTTTGTGTTGCCAAACATTGGGATGTTTACCATTTTCCTTAAACAGATGTTCCTATATTCTATGTTGGAAATATTTCACTTAAAAGAAAGTAAGACTTATTTTTTTCAAGTTGGAAAAAATAGCTTTTATTTAGAGACAGAGTCCCATGGAAGTGCTCTTAAGTACAATAAAAGTCTAGTTTGTTTTTAATGTGTGCTATCCATATATTATTTAATTTAGATTCCTATAATCTACAAGTCTCATGAAGTGTATTTTACTCTGGTATCATTTTGGTAATCCACAGTTCATAGCTGCTTATAGATTCATGTTATATATAGTAAAAGCAAATGCATATATATGTGTACCCACATATGAAAAACTCTACCCATAAATATATTTGATAATATAAAATGCATATTTTGTTATGATAATTAAGAAGCATATAATGATTTCTTGATTCTTCCATCAAGTTTTGTTTTCTGTTTATATGAATACACTTTGTGTCTCACACATGTGTTTTCATTTAAATTATCTTAAAATGAAATGTCTACATCATTTAAGCTTTAGAATCTTCATCTTCATTGTCAAAACAATCAACTTTTTAAATGAGTAGGAATAATTTAATTTAACATAGTAGTGAGCCTAAAATATTTTGTATATTATAGATGTAATTTTTTATGTTTTGAGCTTAAATGAGTTGTCACAAATATTCAGAATTATCGGAACTGATTCTTGCTCTCCTAGTGCTAGCCTATATAATCTGTGCTTTTTTCTACATTCTCTTGGAACCTTCATCTCTGCCTCTGCATTCTCCCCTCCTGTCTGTCCTCTTCTCTATATGCCCCTTCTAATAACTCTTTCCCTCCCTTCCATGTCCATACAAAGTTGAGTCATTCTCCCTACACAAATTGTACCCATTCAACATTAATTTTCTTTACATTTTAGCTCAACGACTTCATTTAACGCCTCATTTCTTTTAATAACAGAAACAATGATATGCCTGTCATGCATGATGCTCTATCTACACCTTTTGTTTCTTAGCATTATGTAAAGTTATTCTTTTACAACTGTTTAGGGGGAAAAAGGCACTGTTAGTAATTGTTTCAATCATCTTTTTATTAATATATTGAAACATCCAGGACAGGATAGCCTTGAAGACACAATGAACTTATCTTAGTTTTAGATGTTCAAATACAAACTGTCTTCGGCTCAGTTGAGGGAGAGACCCAATGATGGTCTCATATCACATGACCCTGATCACATTGTGAAAGAGAGCAATGGTCAAATTGTGACCAGAAGTAGACTGGTCCATACTCAGGATTTCAAGACAATCTTCTCATAGAAACTAACAAGAAATAACTGATCTTAGTAAGGGACATGCTCACTCTAATCTCCCAGTAGTCACATACCTTAAACGTTCTCTCTGTAACATCTTAACCCAGAATGCTAAATTTCTCAAATCGACCTTCAGGAGGAGCAAATGACCTCCAAGTTATAGCATCAACTGCTGCTCTGTTTTCTTTGTTCTTCAATGGTATTTCACTCCTACACTTGTGCGTGCCACTGAAGACCAATGAACTACCTTACATCGTAGAGTGGCAGGCTATAACATTTCCTGGCAGTTTATTGTCTTCTGGCTCTTACCCATATGCTTCTGTTGTCAATTCCTTTCTTTGGTATCAAACTGAGTCACATTTTCACATTTTAATATGACTGTCTGGTAAACATAGTGATGACATCATGGTTAATTTGCTTCCCACACAGTGTATTGGCTGATGGAGGCATCAATTGTGTTTAATAACATGTACTTGAAATTGTAAGTCTTTCTAAGCTGCACTTTCTCATTTTGATTCCTAAATATCATTGTGCTTAAAGACTTGTTTTTTATCATTTTCTGTGTTATTCTAACATCTACCTCCTTCACTTTAAGACCTATATTAAACACCATTGCTATTTCTTCAAGGCAAATATTCCTCCTTACTCAAGATCCACACACTCAGACAGAAAATATGGTTGTACATTCAATTATGGCTTTTTTTTCAGATGCACAAAGCTGATGTTACTATTTGATTGTTCTATATTTATAAGTTATTCATATGTGTAAATGATGACAAATGTTTTAGATTATTCATGTGGCTATTTGGAGTGATGACTTTTGTAATCAGTCTCTATCTTAGCATTATTTAGCGTAATTGCTAACAAATTTCCTGGTGGACCTTATATAGTTTTTGGATCATATTCAAATTTAGTATTGATAATGGATGAAAAATTTAAATAGTAAAATATTATGAATAAAATGATTATTGAGATACTAGATTCTATCTTAAATAACTACAAGCATAACAAATCAATCTCTGAAGAAGTATACATGGCTACATGATATACATATCAATGAAATCACAGCAAAAGAAAATAAAAACAACTCCAAAACTGCCAATAATATGATATAACCCAAAGGGTTAATATTTAATGAATATTGAGTCAGCTATGCCTTGAATAGGTAACTTGAAGATTATGGTTCAGTTAATACACCTGTCTGAAAGCTGGTGGGAGATTAGCCCAACTAAAATGATGTCTATTATAGCTTTGGGACAAATTAATTCACATTTAATTTTGTCCCTAGTGAAGTCAGAGACTCTAAAGGATCAAATCCAACCAACAAATGCTTCTCAAATTTTGTGACAGACTATACATGCTGCAATCCAGAGACAAAGGAAGTCATATTGCCAGAGTGCCAAGAAATCACAAGAAATAAACAGGTACAGAGGAGAAAAAGATGTAGAGCTGTTTGGCAGCCCATCATAGATTCTGCAGTTCTCTCTGGAGCTCTCAAGGCCTGTATTCTTCACTTAATAAGTCATGCCCATGTGTTCAGTACCTTAACCAGTGAGCTCATTTAAATCTTACAGAAATTCTCTGATAAATGTATTTTCCTGTTAATAGCTATTAATATATTTAAAAATAAGACCTTATCAACATTTCTTGATGATTATCAGCTCAAGATCACCAAGAAGAAAGTGAAGAATTACATGATCAGACTCAAAAGACACAACCACATATTCTGTTGACTACAAATGCCCAATCCCCTAGTTTATGATGATCCAAAGGTTCATGCAACTGTTCTGCACATATATGTAAATAATGCATGAATTGAATTAAAATATTTATAGTTATATGTTACATCTCTGAAGTTTTATTGGAGAAATAATTATAATTGTTTCACATTTTCAAGAAAATCCATAGCTTGTAGAATTTGAGGCTTTGTCTTTGTTTAATAAGCTTTTTTCATTAATTACAGTTCTGATAATAAGAGACTCAGTAGCAATATTTAAGATCTGTTAAGTACCCTCTGGATTATTCTGATGTGATGTAAGGTTTTGGTATTGAGAAATAAGAATTACAGAAGTTTCAACTTCAATTATAAATTACAAGAGAAGAAAGAAAGAAAGAAAGAAAGAAAGAAAGAAAGAAAGAAAGAAAGAAAGAAAGAAAGAAAGATTAAGTTTTCAGCATTGGCTTTTCATGAATCAACATTGGAAATTGGTATGAATCTGAATGCTTCAATTATAATTTGGCTTGATAGTGAGGAGACAGAATGACTAATAACTACAAAGAAAGAGTTTATCATTTTTCCTTTGAGATTGCAGAGAAATGAGATTTCAGGAAACTAAAACCTTGTGAAATGCAAAATTGCAAATTTAAAATATAAACTCATGAAGATGTGCACACTGTATAATATAAATTTGTGGGTTAAAATTAGATGATGTTTCTCAACACCACGACCAAAATAATGAAAGTAAATAAAATAGCATTTTATTATGTTATATCTTCTTTTTCCTAGAAAACAGAAGAAATAAACACTCAACTCATAAAGTCCAGGAATTCACTGGAATTTAACAATGGCAGACCCAATTAACTAAGCAGTTTGTAAAATACGAGCACAAAATAGAAACAGAATATGAATATAACCTGAAGACTATGATCATAAAATACACATAGAATATGAACAGAGGGATGAATTTGCTGCTTGTACTGGTGAGGGCTGGACATTTAGTTGGACATCTAACAACATTTGCAATATACAACTAATGTTGAAGCCAGCTACTGTGAGAAAGAACTTTCTAAAGGGACTCAGTGCATGGTAACCTGTCTGTTTTTTTCTCTCTCTCTCTCTTTCTTCTTCTTCTTCTTCTTCTTCTTCTTCTTCTTCTTCTTCTTCTTCTTCTTCTTCTTCTTCTTCTCTTCTTCCTCCTCCTCCTCCTCTTCCTCCTTCTGATCAGCTAGACGCTAGACTCTGGAATCTATCCATCAAGCTGGATACCTCTGTAATATGTTTAAATGATTCTTGAAAGATCAAAAGCTAAAAGGCTTAAGGCTGTCAAGTCCTGCACAATAATATTATTTGTACATCCAGAATCTGTGTGGGTTAGCAGTGCTACTCCTACATTTAAATTTAAGAAAATCTCTACTCTGCTTTCTTCCATCTATACTTATTGACAGTGTGTTCCTGGTACAAATGAATAACACAACTGAGCTATTGGTTGTCTTTTCTTCTAAGTGGGTTACAATGGATAATAATGATTTTCTAATCATTATATCATTCTCTTAAAACAGAGAACTTTCAATTATACTGATGTTCCAAGATTTTATGGCCATTTTCACTAAATATAGAAGCACAAAAAGCCAAGAATAGAGTGTTTCCCAATTTCCAATCTCTTCTTACAATAGTCTTAAAAATAAGTTATTATATTTTAAATAGATTAAAATAATAAAAGTCAAACCCCTTAGCAACTGGATATTGTAGATTTCCCTTAGGATTTCATTGTCTCTAAATCTAGAAGATTTTCAGGAAAGCAGTTTATAATGAAATAATATTAATACTAGTAGTATACTGAATGCTTAAATGCTAAAATGACTATTATCCAGAATAGCAATTGCTTACCCTATTATATTCATAATATAGATATTATTTTAAGAGAAAGATTTTTTTCTCCTATATTTATATATCAAGAGCTAATCATAACACTTAGGAAGAATTTATTAAATTAGTAATATTATCTGTTGAAGCTTGTTATATAGACATTTTAATACACCAATAACGACACTGAAATAGATTGAAAAATTAGATTTTTGAAGCAGGATAACTAATTACTTACCTATCATTGAAGGCCTTAATTTAAAGTTGAAAGATGCTAGAGGAGATGGGGCACCCATACTATTGTGTATGTAGTAAAGCAGTTGTCAAAATGTCCACTGCTTATAAACTGGAATAGGATACTGGCATAAGAGAATGCACTACATGCTACATCACCTAGGCATTTGAAAAGTGCAGAGGAAGTAGTAAAAGAAAGACTATGAAATTGGGTTGCTATTGATGGGTACTCTTGATATATTGAAAAAAGCGATGTGAGCCTATGGTTGATCAATAAGCCATTTAAGCTATGTGTTAGAGCCAGAAACCATCCTTAACAGCAACCAAAGGGGGGCTTTTTTATCTTCTAAAACTGGAAGGGAGAAAAAAATAGAATACTAGGCCCATACTTGATGACAGTAGCATTAGAAATTGAGCTGAATTCTCAAACCTGTCATGACTCTATAGACCTAGAATAAGACGTTGATTGGCAAGCTGCAGTATTTAAATTAGAAATGAACATAACTGTTTGGATGTGAAGGGTTAATAACTTAAGATCCAGAGAACACAGGCTCCGTGCCATTTTGCTCAACCATCCATATCATTATGTGTGGACACAGAGATCATGAACTCAGTGGATGAAGCATCCACAGTGAGTTCTATCAAATGCAGCAGGCACCCCTTCTGAACAGTAAAGACAAGAGAACCTCAGCCTCAAACTTCTTCAGTCCAGCACCATGAAAAATAAGTCCTCATGTTTACAAACTATCCAGTTTCAGCTATTTTGTGATTGCAATAGCAATGAAGTAATGCTATCCCTTGCCCAACTTTGACGATAAATTAAAGGTTTGAGTAGCAGCGCAGATTAAACCAGATTGTCTAGAAGGGCTGCTACATGAATGAGCCTGAGGTAAATCCAGTCTCAATAGTCCATAAGGCAGAGGACAGATATTGAATTTGGTTTCAAGGACAGGCACAGCAGTGAGATATTCATTTGTCACAATAACCTTCCTCCATATGCTCTTTCGGAATAGGGACAAGTCAGGCATGAGTTAAGGTTTTAGATGAGTTGGTTGGTCCCTATGGACCACTTGGAAACAGTTATATATCCTGGAGAGTTTGGATCTTCAACTAAGAGTCTTTCAAATGCTATGAGTCAGTTCTCTTCGATGCCTTGTCAGGTACTTTTTGTCTCATTTTCAACTCCTCATCCATTTTTATCTGTATTCTGTGATCTGTGCACACATGCAAACAAAAGCAAAGCCTCTCGTCATTGTGGAAATCTCTGAATGTTGCTTACACTTGAAGCTTGATGGAATCAAGGAGGGCCTTTACCATATTCTGTTGTAGGGTGATGCCTCCCTTTGCAAAGCGCTTCCCTTTCAGCTTATAAAAAGAGGACTTCGGTATCATCCCTGAAGTCTGCTGAATAGTGAGTTCCTCAGTTCCTCTCTCTTCAACCCCGCTGAGGAAAACTAACAAAAGAAAGAGCCACTAATGTTTGGACTTATTCACTAGAGATAATCTAACTTCTCTATTTTAATCTACTAACATTCATTAGAATGGAGCCTTCACTATTTACTCACTTGATCTGTTTCAAACTTTGACCTCACTGAAAACAGAACTAACACTTCAAGTCAAAGGCATTAAGTGTTAAGTCATTGATCTACATCCTAGCTATACCTGCAATGGAAGCATATTAATGTTCAGGTCCTGATGATTACATACGTCTTAATTTTTTAAACTTGAACAGAGAAGCTCATCCTGGGTGAGCTAACCCAGACTCAGAAGGATGCATATGGCATCTATTCACTTATAGTCAGATTTTAGCCATATAGTACAGAATATCTATACTACAACCAACACACCAAAGGGAACATGGAGATAGACTTTTTCTTTTTCTCCCTGTCAATGAGACACTTTGCCCTAGTGGTGCTGCCTTACAAGTGTATGAGGAGGCTCTTGGCCCTCATATGACTGCTGAACTGGGGCGGGGGCTGTTATGTAGGGACACTCCACTCCAGAGGAGTGGGATGGAAGGGTTAAGGGGTAGAGAGTGGGACTGGGAGTGGTGGAAAGAGGACAGTATTATGGAGATGTAACCTGAAGCAATAAATAAATAAATTTTAAAAAGCAAAACAACAACAAAACAAACAAACAACAGCATGGTGGCACACATTTGTAATTGGGGAGGTAAAGACAGGAGGACTCTTGAACATCACTGGCAGGCCAGACTATCCTCCTTGGCAAGCTCCAGACCAGTTAGAAACCATAGCTCTAAAGGCAAGCTCTGGAGGGACATGTGTTCTGGTCTCAACACACACTATGTAGGAACATGCATTAAAAGAGAGAGAGAGAGAGAAAACAAAGAAAGTAGCCTACTTTGTATTCCCAACATAAGGCCGGACACATTAAATCTACTAGAAGAGAAAGTCAGAAAAAACCTTGAACTCCTTGGCACAGGTGACAACTTCCTGAACAGAACACCAACAGCTCAGGACCTAAGATCAACAATCAATAAATGGGACCTCATGAAACTGAAAAGCTTCTGTAAGGCAAAGGACACTGTCCTTCGAAAAAAAATGGCTGCCTACAGATTGGGAAAAAAATCTTCACCAACCGTACATCTGACAGAGGGATAATATTCAAAATTTACAAAGAACTCAAGAAATTAAATGCCAAGAAACCAAATAATCAAATCAAAAAATGGGGAAAAGAGCTAAACAGAGAATTCACAAAGGAGGAATTCCTAAAGGCTGAGAGACACTTGAAGAAATGCTCAGCATCCTTAATCATTTGAGAAATGCAACTCAAGACGACTCTAAGATTCCATCTCACACCTGTCAAAGTAGGCTACTTTCAAAAGAAGCTATTTAAAAATTATACAAACTTTTAAAATTAAATTTTCTTTAATTTTCTCATTTAATTTAACTCACCTGTTTGTAATTAACTGAAAACATACCCAAAAGCATCATCTCTCTGATTAAGAAACCCTTCATTTACTTCAGAGTGTCCTTCTCAGGATATCAATTTCTCCTGCACTTATAATTTAAAAATATGACTGAAAAAAATGACCCAGCTACTATGACTAGTTGTAGAAGACAATCAGACCTTTTAACAGAAATGATAGTATTTTCAGAAATATTTTATTTCATATACAACAGAATTGTGCAAAATGCCCAAATTCTAAATGTAAAATTCAATGAATTACACACACACACACACACACACACACACACACACACACACACACACGTATACCAGACCAACCACAAAACAAATTATATAAAATATTTCTGGCACCAAATATTTTTATTATGTTTCTTCTCATTTGTGTGTCCATCTAATGGTGACCATTATTGTGTCTTTCAGCTTGATAAATTGGTTATATCTTTGACTTTCATATAACTAGACTTATTAGGTATGTATTAATTTCTATTTTTTGCCAATTATGTATCTTTGAGACCCCTTCAATTTGCTGAGCTTAGAATTAGTTTCTTCTGTGAAATTTCTGTGTAGTAGAACAGTGTGAGGAAAATGTTTATATTGTACTGAATGGGACATTTGTGGATAATTTCATGGGATATGGGTTGAGTGTTAGTAGGAAGTGGATTTGTAATTGTGCAAATGGAGTTAAATTCACTTAACACCAGAGTTGTGTTTTCATGTTTCAAGATAAAAATCAGCATACAACAATGACAATGTCTCTTACTTATAAAGTGTGAACGCCTGAGACTATAAAGCCCTTGGGGATGGTTTAATTATATTCTATAATGATACAACTCAAACTTCCTTATATCCTTTCACCAAGCAACACCATTTCCTCCTACTTTTAGGAGAATACAGGCCTCTTTCTCCACGTATAACCAGATAAAATTTAAGGTATTTTTTTCTGATATTACCTATAAAACAGAGTTAAAAAGTTTTTTTGGGGGGTGTATGTTCATGAGAAAGTGTGTGTGTGTGTGTGTGTGTGTGTCTGTCTGTCTGTGTGTGTCTGTCTGTCTGTGTGTGTATGTGTGTCTTTCTGTCTGTCTGTGTGTGTATGTGTGTCTTTCTGTCTGTCTGTCTGTCTGTGTGTGTATGTTGTCTTTCTGTCTGTCTGTGTGTGCGTCTGTCTGTCTGTCTGTGTGTGCGTCTGTCTGTCTGTGTGTGTATGTCTGTCTCTCGTGTGTGTGTATGTCTGTCTCTCGTGTGTGTGTGTGTGTGTGTAGCTGTCAGTGTTGGTGTGCTTGCAGATGCACATTTGTGCACATGTACTTGAAAACCACTTGTTAACTTCCAGTGATGTTCCTTGGAAACTGTCCACCTTGTACTTGGGGACAGGATCCTTCACTGGCCTCTAAGGCTACGTTTTCTGTCCATCAAGCTTCTATTTTCACCACACCCAATGACTGTGCCTGGCTATATTTTTAAACATAAAAACTAGGAATTGCTTCCAAGTTTTGTCCTTTTTGGACAGCATTCTGTCTACAGTTGAAGCAAGAATTTTTTCTTGCCAAATGGCATGGGTGAATGACTATTAGTTTTCATTTCTTAATTATCCTAAACAGTTTATGACAGTTGATAACAAAAGGCCAACTTAACATTTCATTTTTAAGTGTTATTTAGGTACAATACCTTAAAAAGAGCTAACCTTAATTTTGTATCAATATTCAAAGTTCAATCAATGCAAATGTGTCAGGTAAGTAGAAAGCCTAGCTCTGCCAAGACAGGGTAGGCAAGTCCTTCATAATTCTTTCTTTATAATCAATGTCTGTCAGAGAAATGGGTCCAAAAGGCTGAAGATTGATGCTGTAGCATATCGGGAGAAACTGGGAACTGTCCAGGCAGCCACTGGTATGTCATTTCTTAGTTTTGGAAGCTGCGGGCCCTGCACTTCCTGTATAATCAGATATATTTATCTCTCTCCGGTCACTGATGTGGTTGAGGACTAGATAGCTAGAGTCCCATAGTTAAAGTTTGAGTTGTTTAAGAATTAAGAGGATGTTCTGGATCTAAGAAGATGTTTTTAAAATTGTGATACAAGTTAGGATGGAATCTGAGTTGGATATAGAACTTTAAACTCATGGAGATGGTTGGATAGTAGAATGCTAAAGTCAGGTGCCAAATACGTATGGACTGGACACTGGGAATATATGCTAAGCCATATAACTCTCATAATTGTGGCCTAATCACTTCTGTTGTTTTGTATTGTATTTGTTTTATAAGAGAAAGAGCCATTTGTTGGACTGAAAGGGGGAACTGTTGGGAAAAAGATATACCTTAAACTAAAAAAAAAAAAGAAGTGGATGGTGGATGGGGGGTTGAGGTAGAAGAGGGTGGGAGGGTAGGACTGGAGGAGGTAGTAGGGAAGGGATTGCGATTGAGATGTAACTTGAAGAAATAAAAAATAAAGAAAGAAAAAAAATGCTGAAAAAGGAAAACAAAGAAAAAAATCTAGGAATTGCACTTGGATGTTAATGCTTGTGCAGCAGTTTCCTGGCTCCCAGGTCAGATTCAGAGCTTTCAGACTTAAGGACATGTGACTTGACTCAGAGCACCTCATCCCAAGGGTAAACTGGAAAAGGAGTTATGGTGATCATTTGTTTTCTAGGTGATCATTAAAAATCTGTGTATAAGTAAAACAAAATTACTGAACAAAATGAATAAATGACATTTCAGTACTGGAATCCATTCTATGAACATATCACAGTTATTCATCTTATATTTTCAGTAAATCCTTAGGTAGTTTCCAGTTTGTGACTACAAGGAATAAAGCTAATAAGTGCATTCTTATGCATGTATTTTGTGGTCATTATTCTCACTTTTGTAAAGAGGAAAAGAAATGAATAAAAAACGCAGCTTTGAAGGAAAATTGCATCTTTTAGCCATAACATGCACAGCAAAAATATGACTTCCCAAAGTGATTTTACCAACACACAACCCCACCAGTGTAAAATGTTCTAATGTTTTATGATATTAGCGTCATTTGGTTATTTTCTCTCCATGATATTCCTTTCCCAACCACATCCTACCTAGTGATATAAAGATACAGTTGTATTGTATTCTGGTTTTCATGATGTTTTCTAAGAAATTTTCCATCACCTTAATATTATTTCTTTGAAGGTGAGATTTCTGGTCTTTTTGGCTACACTTAGAATTTTACATTTGTATAGTTATATCACTAAGGCTTGAGTTAATTTTATTGTTTTGTGGGTTTGGTTTTCAGTTCTTTCAAATCTGGATTTAATGTTTCTGAACTGTTCTGATTTTTTTCTTATTTTAATTCTTTTAATACCATAATTGTTTTAATTGACCTTTTTGTCTCCTGGAATTTCAATGTCAATTCACCATATATCAAAAATTTGGTCACAATTCTTTTCTAACCATCACCCATCAGCCATAACTTTTTACAATGGGGATTAGATTCTTTCTCCATCAATTCTTTATTAATTTCCAATACATTACCATTCCTACATTATTTTTATGGTCATCTAACATATTTTGAAAATTTCATGTTAATGCTTAAATTATAGAATATTAAATATTTAGATTATTCTTCACATTAGAGATTTCCATACCACATATGTTGATACTCACAATCCATTTTTTATCTTTAATTATCAATATACAAGTGATACTCAAACAAATGTTGTACATAATTCTACTATCTGGACCTTGTTACTATCTGCTTCTTTTAAATATTCCTTCTCTTGATGGTCAAAACTTTGCATGTTTGGATATTGCTATAGTTGTAATATATGTGTTGCCTCAGATGTATTGAAATAGCAACTAATATTGAGTTGTTTTAAAACAGTTCAAAAGTGTGGTATTATTAGTACATTTGCTAAAGATATAATGATATAGCTCTCCATAGTAATCCACAATATGAAGAATGATCAGGAAGGACATATCTATGAACCTGAAAGCTTGTCCTCATAAAAAACTAAATATACCAGGAACTTGACCTTGAACTTCACATTCTCCAGAATCTGAAGATATAAATTTCTCTTGCAAATGAGATATCCAGTCTATAGGCTTAATTTTAATATCCTGAAAAATTGAGACACACATTTAGTGATATTTTAATACTGAGATAGACCTTATCAAAAGGACATATATTGTCCAGTTATTACCATCATAATTATTTATTTCCTCCAAAAGATATATAATTAGCTGATAATTCTGTCTGTGAAGAAAAAATGCATCGGGATCAGCACTGAGTTCTAATTTCACTAAAAATTTAGTAGCAATGTACCTTTTTACTTCTTTATTTTGTTGACAGTAATGGAGAGAGCATGATTGTGTATTTATTTTAGGTTACCTGTTATCCAATCTAAACACAACTATGAACTTCATATTGGCCCTCAGCTACCTACAGGCAAAATATGAAAACAGTTTATAAAGAAACCCGGGCATTTTATGATGTCATTCATTTTCAATTCATGTAACATTACTGTAAGACATAGCAAAGTTGTATTGTTTTATATATATATATATATATATGTAATCCTTATGTTAATCATAGAGAAAATAAACTATCTTTGTGTTTTTCATAGAGAAACACTTCACTTAAACAAAAATTAGATTGTCTTCCTTGATGGTATATTAAATCAAACAGGTCACTTTTGGGTATATGTGCATATGCATGTGTGTTTCAGGTACATGTGCTCTCTGGAATTATTATGCAATAGAGATTGAATTAATATAATACAATATATAATTATAGAACCCCAGCAAAATGTAATGCATGCACACACACACACATATGCATGTGTATGTTTGTGTACATGTTGTGTGTGTGTGTGTATTTAAGCTGTATATATGGTTCAGGTTGCATACTACAGAATTTAAATGATAATTACAGACTGAAATGTGGTCTAAAGTTTCTGGAACACAGCAGTAATCAAAGCATATCAAATCTCTCTCTCTCTCTCTCTCTCTATATATATATATATATATATATATATATCAAGCACTTCATGTATTCTCTCAAAAATATCTATTAGCACTTACTATGCTACACATCATTCTAAGAAACTGCAACATATTAGTGAAAAAAACATAATTCCTTATCTTTGAGGTTTTTACATCAAATCAAAGTAAGCAAGAAGGAAACAGAATATATAATGAATACATATGTTATATAAACATACTACATAAACTTAAAACATGATAAATGTTAGAAAACATTTGTATATTTCATGATTGTCAGTGTACATATCAAATTCATTTCAAATTCCAAGGGCAATACAAATCAATAAATATGTCACTTTCATGGTATTCACCAAAATATAAAGTGGCAAAAATATTTGGATCACCAATCCCAAGCTAGTCTCCTAGTGAAATCAGCCAAGGTAACCCTATGCCCACTTGTTCTAGAATGCATTCTATAAACACATGTGATCTTCATAATCTGCTGAATGTCTTTTTTTCCCATATATCTGTGCTTTATTCTTGCAACTTCATTGCTAGAAGTTGCCTTAAGTTATAGTGTCCTTTATTTCAAACTCAAAGTTAGTGAATCAAAAGCATAAATTTGGAAAGGTATCTTTAAATAGAAGGGGGTGTGAAATAAGCAAACACGCAGATGGAGAATTCCTTGAGTAGTTTTAATCCTATATGTCCCATCTCTTTAGCTCCACAATGTAGGGAGTTAGAATAATTAAATTAGATTTAGAAAATATATAGGGGTATCTGATACAGTCTCTTAATTCCAGGCATGAAGATCAACTTGGCTGTGAGCGATTTAGCTTATCAGCTTGTGGAAAAACAAGGTTGAAGTCAGGAAAAACAGGAAACAAACAGGAGACTTAATAGACTGGAAAAACAAGGTTGAAGTCAGGAAAAACAGGAAAGACTTAATGGACTGAAAAACAAGGTTGAAGTCAGGAAAACAGGAAAGACTTAATGGACTTAAAGAAACAAAGTATCTGGCCTGACATTGTTTTCCTCTGCTAAGTAGGCGGAGCCCAAATTAGGTTGAACCAGCATTCCTCCTATTTAAGGACAGTGCATGGAGCCCCATAAAGAAGAAGAGGCCCCTGATGCTAGAGAGCTCCCAGAGTCCTGCTGAAAAAAGTGCTGGCCATCATTTGATGGCCTGATTTCCCTGAGGCAGAAAGAAGCTGGTGAGCAAAGAAAGCCTGAGCAAGACACCAAAAGGCCAAGGACTAAATCCTGTGGCTCAGCTTTTGCCTAGAGGGGTTTGATCTGTCCAAACAGTGGCCTAAATGAAACTGCCTGGTGTTAAGGACCCTGAGGTAGAGTGGCAGAGTTGCTGATGTGAAGGGGCTGGGGTCTCCCAGAGAGAAGAAAACATCAAGCCTTATTTAAGGTGAGACTGCAATAACCAACTTACCCTGACGAATCTACATCTGAGAGATCCAGAAAAAGGACTGCTAAGCACGTTAAAGAATCTACAACAAAGTCTGTGTTCCTGACGACTGTGGACCTGCCCGAGACTGTATCCTTCTAAAAGCTTAGGAAAATAATTGTCAATAGGATTAGTGGTTAAGTTAAACGGATTGTAAGAATTTGTAGGATTAATAGTTAAGAAATTGTTCGTATTTGTTATAGGTGAAATTGTTAGTAAATAAACAATAATAATTAAAAAGTTCAGTTACACCACAAAGAGAATATTTCTAGAGTAAGGAGCCAAGAGAGTAGGGTAAGCAAGAGTGGAGTGATTGAGAGATCTCCTGTTTCAAAAAATTTAAGAAGCCCTCTGTCTATAGGGATATCAAGTGCTATTCTGGGACATATCAGGATGGAGCTGATGTGCAATCCATAGGAAGAATTTCTTCTTCAGGGACAGCTCAGAACTGCTCTTTAGTCCTTTCAAGTGACTGGGTCATCTCCAGATTATCCAGGGTAATCCCCTTCACTGAGAACCATCTGACTTTAGATGTTAAACACTTCAAAATACCATCA
>CAJQZJ010033689.1:2192190-2214575 GCA_907164525.1 Lophiomys imhausi | reverse complement strand
AGTGGATACATCTAGTGATATGAAATGATCAGGCAGTGGATACATCTTGCCATTAGCATCCTAAGTATCTGGCAAAAAGGTGTATGTACAAGAGTAATCAGAAATGGCCCTTCATATTTTCATTTGGTTAAGTAAGAGAATGCAGTAGTATTTAACTTGAAGGTCTCCAAATACGCTGTGTGGATGTGAGATGATATCAGAGAAAGAACTTTGAACTATCTCATAGACAAATTAAATGAAGATATTTTAAAAAGTAGCTGGATAAATAAGTTTATAATGAAAGTATAAATTCATGAGGTTTCATTTTTTTCCATGTGATGATTTAGACTATTCAATTTTTCTGATAATTAAGGGTGGTTGCATGGATGGTTGACAAGGTAAAATTTTAGAAACACTAAAAAGTCCAAACAAACAAACAAATCAATTAATTAATTAAAATAAAACTAAATCCAAGGACGTAGGTTTACTGGAAGATAAAAGAAAAAGAGGTCCCAAGAGAAGAGAATGGCTCAGTGTTCATATAGTACTGCAAAGTATAGATAATTACATTCATTAGGTATACTTGTATGTGTTTCTGTGGTGCCTGGTTAAAATACAAACAATGCCCCTGACTGGAGTGGTTCTAAGAGATATAGGGAATGAAGAAATACACACATCAATGAATACAAAACTCTCAGGTGCTCCTAACCATGTAAAAAATTATTGCTTTAATCAACACAGAAATGGGAATTATTATTGGAAGAAGAAGCATCCTTTGGCTCCTGACTCAGGTGAAATTATTGGATTTGAATTTGCACCATACTTTAGAGATAGTGCTAACATAGTATCTGGTATTATGTGTGTGTGTGAGTATATATATACTGACCATTTTGACTTGTCAAAGTTACGTTATAAGTGAATCCTTCCATAATTTCATTAATCTGCTAGAGTTCCCATCCCTTTAATTTAAACTTCATAATATTTTAAATTTATGCCTCCTTTCACATTCAGTAGTATTCTGGTATCTGAGTTAAGTTCTTTTACATTTCCCTCCTAATTGAGGACAGGAAAAATCTCTTTGCCATGATATTTGTCTTGACTCCTAGAATGAAGACTCATAGGCACTGTGCTTTGGAAACTTGTTTTCAGGATCCAACACTTAAACATTACAGCTCTGACTAGTCAGAAACATAACAATTACTGAACGAAATGTACATATAAAGGTAATATGTAGACAACTAATTTGTAAAAATAATATTACAGCACATATTTGGAAAACTATACAATTTTTTCACTTTTAAAATGTCTACAGTTTCAGGCCCTTTTGTCCTTTTGTTTTTATGCAGTCATATTTGAATTGCACTTCCTGTGCAACTCAATGTCTTACGGAGTAGCTTCATGATATAATGAAGGAAATCATGTCCTATGCTTTTAAAATGATTAAACAAAATTGTTAATGATTCATAAACAGCTTCATGCTCTTATTATTTTATTATATCAACTTAGCAGACAAGATAAAAGGAATGTCTAATACTAATTACATTATTTTTTCCATATTGAAGAGATATGTAAAATAAATATGTACAATGTCTAGACAATCTGGATATTATCATATATTCATTTTATTTGTTTAAACAGGCAAAATCAATATAGTAGGGCAATGTCAAAACATCTTCTGTTGTATAGAATTGTGTGAATTAAACATCTCCTTTCTAATGTTAAAAACAGTGTATGACCATCTAAAATGGAAGGATGCTTTCATCAGGAGAAAGAGAAGTTCAACCTCTTCATGATTCGAAGAATGTGCCATTTCTCCCAGGGTCTTAGGCTTTCTTTAAAGACTGCCATCAGGTACAATGCATCCCAAGAAGCTCACAGTGCTTAGAGATGTCTTGTTGGCATAGCTATCCACTCACAGCACATTTTGGCCATTTAAAGCTTATCCAAGTTCAAAGGTAAAAATTCATTTTGAGGTAATAAAGCCACTTTTACAAACATCAAATAAATGTAATGTTTGAAAGTATTTTATATTATGAAGTGAACTTAGCATATATTCACTAGTTTAATTTCGTATGATGTTCTAATGAGAAGTAATCTTATTTATTAATTTTCTATTTGTTTGCTTATATATCAAATAATGCATGCACAAAGCTTATGTGTAGTATACTTTATAGTGATAAATGATAGGAGTATTGACCTCTAAGGGACCTTTCAGTTGATCAAGTTTGAGAATAAATACACAAACAATTACACTGATATCCTATACTAACATTTTTAGGCCAACACAGAAAAAGGAATATCTCATTGAGGACTTCCTTTAGTATCTTAAATCATAAAACGTCATATTTGTTCAGTGTTGGCCAACAAATAATCTTAGGATATTAGTCATTTAGTCATTATCTCTCATTTTTTAAGATATAAGATGAGGCAGTCATCTAAAATGAAAAGTTTAAACTCTTGGTCCTATTTCTTAAGAACAAGGTCTTTATAAAAAATGTTTTTATTTTTTTTTAATAGCACTTCTTCAATTCAGCAAAATGATGAATAGCAGAATATTACTGGAGTTTAAATATTTCTGAGAGAGCAATTCTTCACCCCCTGCTGTTTACAAGTAAAACATTGTCTACAAATAATACATTACATTAGCTGTCCTCTTTATCATAAAGCCATGTTGAACGCTTGTAACATTCATAAAAAGACACCAACTGATACCAGGATGAGAGTTACCCTTGAGCAAATTATGAGCACATTTATTTCAGTCTTATGCATTTGAAACTAATTTTCTGGTAATATCAAAAGTGCTCATAGAATTAACTTCCTGTCAACTTCAGCAGTATTCAAGTGAATATTTTATGATTTTGCATTGCTGTATTTGTCTAGAGTTGTGACACGATCGAGTCAGTCTCCGAGGGAAACACATTAATAATTAAACTCTGTCCAATGTGGAGTGCTGATGATGACAGCATAATTGTACATTTGCAGAGACCATCTTGCATGGTGGAAAAAGAGACTTGCCCACCACCATTTAAATGTCACTTTCAAATTCTCTCTAAACTAAAACAGTGCTTTAGAGGAAAGGGGGGGGGGGTAGGGTTGATGTCAAATTTGGAAGGTTCTCCTTATTTTAAAATGTGAGCTAAATGCGAGTAGCCTCCTTCACTCTTTCCTGAATTAACAGTCAGAAGTGCCTTTTTTTTTTTTTTTTTTTTTTTTTTTGGTAGCATAACCCCATCTTGGGCTTTGTGGTAGGATTGTTTAAATGACAAATACTCCTTGCATAGATTAGCTCCGTGGGGAAGGGTGCTGCTAACTTGGGAGCTGTGATTGCTCTCAGCTCAGAGGTTTGAGTCTTTTTTAACGTAGATAACCTTAGCAATAATTTAAGATTTTAATCCACTTTCCAGTCAAACAGTAGTGGATGGATCATGCTGGGTGATTATTTATGTTTCCTGTTCAGATTCTTTAAAAAAAGTTATTGGATTTTTAGACGTGAGATTTAAAACTTTTTTCCTAGGCTCATACATTATACACATTAAAACTCACATTTGTATTTCTTACCTAAATAAATTATACTGAAGAAATCTGACTGGAGAAAGCCTAATAAAACTTAATTCAACACAAACCAAGACTAAAAGCAGATAAAACAATTCCTAAATAGATTGGGATGAAATTTGCAGTTTAATAATGAAGTCAACTTCTCAACTGAATATTATTTTGTTTTGAATATATGCATTCTTTCTAAGTAATAGGACTTTTCATATTATCTAATATTGGCTAGACAATTAAATAATTCTAAACAATTTTCAAAATTCTAATTTTCAGAATTTATCCTAAAGACCTAATAATATGATTATATTAAACACATATTAAATACACTACATGGCTGTTTTGTTCATAAATGAAATAGTGGGTTAATGAAAAAATAAAATATTAAATAAATAGAATTGTCTATATTGTTTAATATTTTCAGGGATGCAAATAAAGTAGTTCAATGGCTAGAAAAGTGGTCATTTTCTGGGTTTTTTTGCCATTTATTTGTTCATTCAATCTACAATGCTCATTACATATACATTGAATGCAGTTGGCATTTTTGATAAAGGAAATGCCACAGAACAGATTCTACACTCATGGTAGAACAGAATCAGTAATTCAGAAGAGTTAAAAGTGGTAAATTCTGTAAGGTAAGATATTCTACAATGCATTGCAGGACACCCAGGGCAATGAAGTAAACTGAAGAAAAGAAGGATCATAGGACTATTCATTCAGCTAAAGATTTCCAGAAGGTGAAAGGCTATGAAAGAGAGACTGAAGTCGAAGGTGGTCAATTTCACATGAGCGGGGTGCAGCAACAAGGTGAGGTTACTCCACTGTGTGAGGCAGGAAGCAGAACAGGAAGAAAATCTCAAGCAGTCATCATAGCTGCACTTATAAGCTGTTGGGTAGGAGCAGGGACTTCACTCTGCACCAGACAGGAATGCGCTAGAAAAGCTGAGCAAGAGACCGGACTGATACGACTTTTGAAAGTAAAATATTCACAATGCTGTAAGCAGAATGCAAATAGTGAAGGCAGCAACGGAAGCAGTGAGAGTGAGGGGATATGTACTAGGGTTTAGGTATGCTGCAATTTTAAAAATGCATCATTATTATTTGATTATATTTTTATACAAAATAATTTGGTATTATTCTTTTCTGTCACTGAATTGCTTCTGTATCCTCCAAACCTCCCATCAAAACTGCTTTTACCTCTGAATTCTGACCTCCACAAGGACTGAAGTATAGGACTATTTCCTTACTTTACTGGTCTTCTTATATGAATTCCTGACTTATAGTAAGCCTTACAGACTTATAGTACATATAAAGTACATATATATATATTTTTGTTTAAATAATTTATAGTATATAAGACTTGTAGTAAAGAAAAGTTGTTGAATGAATGAATGAATTTATATTTAAAAAGTAAATTTACATATAAATGAAATAATTTATTTTCAATTTAACTTCTGATTATGCCTCTGAATATGTTGTTCATTCATTTTTCCATGTAGCATGATTAGCTATGGAGTTCTATGAGGTTTGGTCCTAAAGAATATTCAGATACTGTGTGTGCGTGTGTCTGTGTATGTGTGCAAAACTTTTTATTATGGATATATTGCTTTTATATTTTCAAGATATGGATAAATAAAAATACAGATGATAATAGAGGATAGATAATGGATGACAGCTATGGATAACTGAGGTAATTCACTACATTTGCATATCAATTGTAACAAAGGATTCAAAACCCATCTGTGGGGCAGACAAGCTAATTCATCCCACAGGACAGTTTCCACCAGCTCTAATGATGTGCATTCTATTGCGTGGCTATACATGGGCAATAGGAAGAACTGGCTCCTTCTAGCTACCCTATGATCAGCACAGCCATGCCATGTGTACCCCACTGCTTGCACAAATAAATGTAAAAAAAATTTTTTTTTGTTATTCTAAGACAGGGTCTCTCACTATGTACCCATGGCAGACCTGAAAACCTCTATGTGAATCAGGCTAGCCTGGAAGATTTACCTGCCCCTCCTCTACCCACAAGCAAGTGCTGAGATTAAAGGGGTATACTACCATATCTATCAACAAAAATGTAGAGATATATATTTTATAAATATCAAAATTTGCTTATTTATAATTTCTTTATTGTATGGCATTTCTTTGCAGTAGTTAATATCTTTTTTTTTTCAAAAAAGGTCACAAAATACAAGGGACATGCCTGAAGTGTTTGAGAAATCTAAAACTACAATTACCAAAGCAGGATCTCAGACTACTATAAATTTCTATTTTTATATTGTTTTTGTTAGCAATAAGTTCTAGAAGAAAGAATCAAATGACAAAATCCCCTTAGCAATTTTTGGAGTTTATTCAGAAAGCTATCTTCCCGAGGACACTGTGCGGTCAAAACAATTCCCTATATTTCTGCACATTCTACATCTATATTGAGACACCCTTGTGGGTGATTCCCAACTTCTCAAGCCACCTATAAGTCCTGGATTTCATTATGATCACTGTCATACACTAATTTGGCACATAATATAAAGCTATAGATTTTAAAATTATTCTCTCAGGTTTGGTGAACTGACTATGTTTTAATAAAAAAAAAACCCTTCAATTAATGTCTTACAAAGTCTATGTAGTTCACTATCAATATGTTAGGTGGAAAGTAATTGTCAAAGTCATCATGTTGAGAATATACTCATCTAGTTACTGAAGTGGTTTTTATCTGAAAAGAATGAAGTAAACACGACCGGCCAAAAATAAGTAGGTAGATAATAGATAGATGGATGGATGGATGGATGGAAAGATAGATAGATGATAGATAGATGGATAGATAGATAGATAAATGAGATGATTCTTAATGATATTGTGCAATACTCATAGATGGGTACTTTGTCGAATTGCTACCAGAGAGGCTCCCTCTGGCAGCAGAGAGGAGCAGGCACAGAGACTCACAGCCAGACATTAAGTGGAGAGAAAGTCTAAATTGGAGGTCTCCATTGATCTGGATATGGATCTGGAACCCTGTGTCATGAGGGGAGGAAAGATTGTAGGAGTCTAGTCAGAGAGGATGGAGAACACCAGGAGAACATGGCCCACTGAATCAACTCAGCAGAGCTCAGATGGTCTAACAGCAACACTGCAGCAAACATGGGGCCTAAGGAGGGCCGCACTAAGTCTTCAGCTTGGGGTTCTTGTGGAATTCCTAACAGTGGAAGTGGGTGTGTCTCTGACATTTGTCTTTTCCTCTGATTGTGTTTTCTTGTCCAGCCTCAAAATAAGGACTTTTAATTTGCCTTATTTTATCTTGTTTTGTCACATTTGGTTGCTGTCTTTTGGAGTCCTTCTCTTTTCTGAAGGGAAACAGATAGAGAGTGGATTCTGAAAAGAAGGGAGGTAGGGGGAGCTGGGAGAAGTAGAGGGAGGGGAAACTGTAGTCGGGACATATTGTATGTGAGAAAAATCTATGTTCAAAAAAGGGGGAATATCAAATAAAAATTTTAAAATGACATGAAAAAATGACTAATAATATTGGGTATTCATGGAAAATGAAATTTATAATGTAGGCAGGACAGTAAAGATTCAATCACTCAGATGACATACATGGTTCAAAAATTTGTCATGATGTTACCAATGAAAGCAGGTTGAAAACATACATATATATTTTCTGTAGCAACTAATAGGCAATATTTTATTAACTAGTCATCATTGTTTTCCCTTTGTATTATATCACTAAATTTTCTTTATATCAGTATTAATTTTTCTTTATACTACACAAGAGTCTCAGAAATGACAGAATATTTCACATGTCTCCCAAAGAACCATTTAATGATGTTTTGCTCTCTCTAAACAATGGTTTGAATTTTCAAGAGTCTGCATAAAACCAGACCTTAAAGAACTGATTTTGTTTGTTTCTTTCATTGCTAATAGAAAGCAATCAACTGAGTCTGGCCTGGTGGCACATGCCTTTAATCTGTGGAAGGCAGATCTCTGTGAGTTCGTGGTAAGCCTGGTCTACAAAGCGAGTCCAGAACAGCCAGGGAGGTCTTCATTACACAGAGAAACCCTTTATTGAAAAGAAAAACAAAAAAGAAAAAGGAAAGCGATTAACAGATTTTATTTTATTTTGAATCACTGAATCTTAAATAGATGTGAGTTTCATTTAAAATCTGTGTTTAAAAGTAAAAAAAAACCCTGTAGTATTTTTTCTGCTATAACATTAGAAGAATTATGAAAATATTGTCATTTTTCTTTAGGAATCATGTAGAATTTGATTTTCTTTGACTACAGAACTTCCACAGCCATGATAGTCCAAGGCTGGTCCATTTAGTGAGCACTCTCCTTACTTCTTCCACCACAATATATTTTCTTTTAGAACCCCCTCCTAAAATATTTTTACATCCCTTTCATACCTTCACCAAATTACTCTGTCATTTTTCATGCATTTGACCAAATTAAACCCTTAATTTTATAGTTAGAAAATAATATATCAGTATAGTTAAGCAATCATGCATTTAACTATGCTTGAAAAGTAAATATATCTTATGACATTCTGTGATACTAATAGGCCCAGATGACCTTTCCAAAGCTAAAAATATGTTTGTTATACAACTATACAAAAAATTGCTCTAGTCATGTATCTTTCTGACTTATAAACATCTATCTTATGTATAATCTGAATTATACCCTCCACATTAATTTCTTTTCTTTTTTAATTAATTTATTTATTCAAGATATATACCAATCACAAACCCCTCCCTCCTCCCTACCTGGTTCCACCCTCCAACCCTCCTCTCCTCCTCGAATGAACGGAGCCTTCCACTTATCAACCCACCTTGGTTTAGCAAGTTGCATGAGGGCTAAGAGCTTCCTCTTGCACAGAGGCATGACAAGGTGGCCCAGCTAGGGTAAGGTATTCTACTAACAGTCAACAGAGTCCATGTTAGATACAGCTCCCCGCACCCTACCCAGCTCCACTTATAAAGGGATTTGCATGAAGATCAAGTTGCCTATGATCTATATATGTGTAGGGGGCCTAGGTCCAGTCTGAATATGCTTTTTACTTTTGGTTGTGGTTTCAGTCTCTGTAAGCCTCTCAGATGACAGCACATGCTAGCAGGGATTCAAAGGAAAGGGAACACTCCTCCATTACTGGTGGAAGTTCAAACTCGTAGAGCCTCTTTGGAAATCAATCTGGCTATGTCTCAAAAAATTATAAACAATTCTACCTCAATACCCAACCATAGCACTCCTGAGCATGTATCCAAAAGAATCTTCAGCAAACCACAAGGACATTGGCTCATAGCAGTTTTATTTGTGATATCCGGAAATAGGAAACAATGAAGATGTCCTTCAAGAAAAGATTGGACTGAGAACCAAGATGGTGCCAACAATAGAGCAGTGCAGCTGAGTAGTAGGTGAATGACATTAGTCACTGTGGAGTGAATGTGAGGTCCCCTAGCCAACTATGAAACACAGAAGATGTCTGAATTCCCACGGCGAAAACTGAGACTGATCACCAGATAAAACAGCTCTCACAATTCCCAGAACACCACCCTGAGATCAGCCAGCTCTTTCATCAGTCTGGAGAGGAGCTCCAGCTAGAGGAGATCTAGCCCAGGAGCTAATCCAGCCTATGGCTCCAGCCACAGATCAGTGGCCCCGCCTGTCTGCCTGATATCCAGCCTGCACACTGACCTGCACACCCAAGAGGGAAAAACAGCTGTACCACAAGAGCAAAGGTAAGTGAGATTTTTTTCCCCCGAGTTTCCAACATGGCGGCACAGTGTTCACTGTAGCATAGAGGCAGAGACCTAACCCAGTCACAGCAAAGCAATTAGGAGCCAAGACTGACTGCAAACAGAGCCCACGACTGTGTGTTCTCCACAAATACTGGGGCGGGTGGGTCACTCACCCTAGCACCCAAGCATCTGAGGCAGTCAGCAGCAGGCACACTGAGGTCGGCACCCATTGTGGGTGGAGCTCCCTGCCTGCACAGTCAGCCCAGCTGAGGAGCCAGAACGACTGGGTTAGTGAAAGGAGAACACAGACCCAACCACAGCTCTACCTGCCTTTCTGAGGAGACCTGCCAGCTTGCAGGTCCTCAGAGGATAGCCCCCTCCCCACTCCAATCCCCTCTATATTGGTCCAATTGGGTCACAAGCAGTTGAGGAGAGTGGCAGCCACTCTCCTCTCCGAGACCAGTCTATTACAGGAAACTGCCTGCCCTCTGGTGGTAAACACCAGCATCTCAGGATCAGCCAACCCCCGGGGAAGGGAGTTTTCCTGAGCACCAAGGTCAGCTGACAAAAGAAACAAAAAGATAACACCAGGGTCAATCAGGTGACAAAATTCAGTGCAAGAACATGGTAAAAAAAAAAAAAAAAAAAAAAAAAAAAAATAGGATGTCTCCAGATCCTAGCAATAATGCTACAGACAACTCTGGACAGCCAAACATAATTGAAACAAAGGAAAATGACCTTAATCCTATGCTTATATTAATAATAGAAGGCCTAATACCTCAGAGAGCAACAATAACGTACTACAAAGAGGTGATGGAAATGAATAAAGCACTTAAAGGAATGGAAGACCTGAAAAGGGAAGTTGAAACAATGAAGAAAATCCAATCCAAGACATCCATAGAACTGGAAAACCTTAAGAAAAGAATCGGAACTACAGACACTAGCATCACCAACAGAATACAAGAGATGGAAGAAAGAATTTCAGGATCAGAGGATAAAATTGAAGAAATTGATACATATGTCAAATCTAAAAAAGTCCTGACACAAAACCTTCAGGAAATCAAGGACACAATGAAAAGACGAAATCTCAGAATAATAGGAATAGAAGAAAGAGAAGAGTCCCACCTCCATGGACCAGAAATATCTTCAACAAAATCTTTGAAGAGAATTTCCCAAATCTAAAAAAAGAGATGCCTATAACTGTACAAGAAGCTTACAGAACTCCAAATAGATTAGACCAGAAAAGAAAATCTTCCCACCACATAGCAATCAAAACACTAAATGTACAGAACAAGCAAAGAATATTAAAAGCTGCTAGGGAAAAGGGTCAAGTAACATATAATGGCAAACTTATCAGAATCACACCTGACTTTTCTTCAGAGACTCTAAAATCCAGAAGGGCCTGGAGAGATGTCTTGCAGACCCTAAAAAAACACAAATGCCAGGTCAGACTACTATTCCCTGCCAAATTGACAATCAACATAGATGGAGAAAACAAGATATTCCATGACAAAGCTAAATTCAAACAATATCTATACACAAATCCAGCTCTACAGAAGATGTTGGAAGGAAAACTCCAACCCAAGGAAACACACAAGAAAGCTCAGGAAGCAAGTAGCGTGCCTGCAGCAAAACCAAAAGAAAAGAACATCACTCACATACTATTTCCACCAACATCAAGATGGCAGGAAGTAACAATCACTGGTCATTAATATCTCTCAACATCAATGGAGTTAATTCCCCAATAAAAAGGCACAGGCTAGCAGAATGGATGGGAAAACAGAATCCCACATTCTGCTGCTTACAAGAAACACACCTCAGCAAAAAAGATAGACATTATCTTCAAGTAAAGGGCTGGAAAAAGATATACCAAGCAAATGGACACCCCAAAAAAGCTGGAGTAGCAATTCTAGTATGCAACAAATTGGACTTTCAACCAACATTAATCAAAAGAGATAGGGAAGGACACTACATACTCATCAAAGGAAAAATCCACCAAGATGAAATCTCAATACTGAACATCTATGCCCCAAATGTAATACCACCCACATTCATTAAAGAAACACTACTGAAGCTCAAATCCCACATTGAACCTCACACATTAATAGTGGGAGACTTCAACACATCACTCTCACCACTGGACAGATCAATGGTGCAGAAACCAAACAGAGAAATAATGAACCTCACAGATGTCATGAATCAAATGGACCTAATTAATATCTACAGAACATTTCACACCAAAACAAAAGAATACACTTTCTTCTCAGCACCTCATGGAACATACTCCAAAATCAACCATATAGTCGGTCACAAAGAAAGCCTCAATAGATACAGGAAAATCGAAATTACACCTTGTAACTGATCAGACCATCATTGAATAAAGCTAGACTTCAACAATAAGAAAAACAACAGGGAGCCTGCAAAAACATGGAAACTGAACAACTCCCTCCTCAATGACCTCTGGGTCAGGGAAGAAATAAAAAAAGAAATTAAAGTCTTCTTAGAACTCAATGAAAATGAAGGCACAACATACCCAAGCTTATGGGACACATTGAAAGCAGTGCTAAGAGGAAAGTTTATAGCTCTAAGTGCCTTCAAAAAGAAACTGGAGAGTTCCTATACTAGCCACCTAAAAGCACACCTGAAAAAGCTAGAACAAAAAGAAGCAAACACTCCCAAGAGGAACAGATGAGAGGAAATTATCAAACTCAGGGCTGAAATCAACAACTTAGAAACAAACAGAACAATAGAAAGAATCGACAAAACCAAGAGTTGGTTCCTTGAGAAAAATCAACAAAATAGACAAGCCCTTAGCAAAACTAACTACAAGGCAGAGGGAAAATACCCAAATCAACAAAATCAGAAATGAAAAGGGGGAAATAACAACAGACATTGAGGAAATCCAAAGAATCGTTAGGTCCTACTTCAAAAACTTGTACTCCACAAAATTGGAAAATCTAAATGAAATGGACGATTTTCTTGATAAATTCCACCTACCAAGGTTAAATCAAGAACAGGTAAACAAATTAAACAGTCCTATAACCCTTAAGGAAATAGAAGAAGTCATTAGACGTCTTCCAACCAAAAAAAGCCCAGGCCCAGATGGTTTCAGCACAGAATTCTACCAGACATTAAAAGAAGAGCTAACACCAATATTCTTCAAACTCTTCCACAACACAGAAACAGAAGGAATACTGCCAAACACATTCTATGAGACCACAGTCACCCTGATACCTAAACCTCACTAAGAACCAATGGAGAAAGAAAATTTCAGACCAATTTCCCTTACGAACATGGATGCAAAGGTACTTAATAAAATACTTGCAAACCGGATCCAAGATCACATCAAAAGTATCATACACCATGATCAAGTAGGCTTCATCCCAGGGATGCAGGGGTGGTTCAACATTAGAAAATCCATCAATGTAATCCACCACATAAACAAGCTGAAAGAAAAGAACCACATGATCATCTCATTGGATGCTGAAAAAGTTTTTGACAAAATACAGCACCCCTTCATGTTGAAAGTTTTAGAGAGATCAGGCATACAAGGATTTAAACATAATAAAGACAATTTACAGCAAGCCAATAGACAACGTCAAACTAAATGGAGAGAAACTTAAAGCATTTCCTCTGAAATCAGGGACAAGGCAAGGCTGCCCACTCTTTCCATATCTCTTCAACATAGTACTTGGCGTTCTTGCTAGAGCAATAAGACAACTAAAAGAGATCAAGGGGATACAAATTGGAAAGGAAGAAGTCAAAGTATTCCTATTTGCAGATGATATGATAGTATACATAAGAGACCCAAAAAATTCCACCAGAGAACTTCTACAGCTGATAAATTCTTTCAGCAAGGTGGTCGGATACAAAATCAATTAAAAAAAATCAGTAGCCTTTCTTTACACAAAAGATAAATGGGCTGAGAAAGAAATAAGGGAATCAACACCCTTCACAATAGCCACAAATAATATAAAATACCTGGGGGTAACTCTAACCAAGCAAGTGAAAGACCTGTATGATAAGAACTTCAAGTCCCTGAAGAAAGAAACTGAAGAAGATATCAGAAGATGGAAATATCTCCCTTGCTCATGGATAGGTAGGATCAAAATAATAAAAATGGCCATTTTACCAAAAGCAATATACAGATTCAATGCAATTCCTATCCAAATACCAACTCAATTTTTTACAGATCTGGAAAAAACAATTCTCAACTTCATATGGAATAACAAAAGACCCAGAATAGCTAAATCAATCATGTTCAATAACAGAACATCTGGAGGTATCACCATCCCAGATTTCAAGCTGTACTACAGGGAAATAATAATAAAAACAGCATGGTACTGGTATAGAAACAGACCAGTTGCACAATGGAATCGAATTGAAGACCCAGAAGTAAACCCACACACCTACAGTCATTTAATTTTTGATAAAGAAGCCAAAAACATACAATGGAAAAAGGAAACCATCTTCAATAAATGGTGCTGGTCTAGCTGAATGTCAGCAGGTAGAAGAATGCAAATAGATCCATAATTATCACCCTGTACAAAATTTAAGTCTAAGTGGATCAAGGACCTCAACATAAATCCAGAGCACACTAACATTAATAGAAGAGAAAGTGGGGAAAAGCCTTCAACTCATTGACACTGATAGCAACTTCCTGAATAAAACACCAGTAGCTCAGGCACTAAAACAAACAATCAATAAATAGGACCTTATAAAATTGAAAATCTTCAGTAAGGCAAAGGACACTGTCCTTAGAACAAAACGGCAGCCTACAGGCTGGGAAAGGATCTTCACCAATCCAACATCTGACAGAGGGCTAATATTCAAAATGTATAAAGAACTGAAGAAATTAAACACCAAAAAAATCAAATAACCCCATTAATAAATGTGGTACAGAGCTAAACCGAGAAATCACAGAAGAATCTCTAAAGGCCGAGAGGCATTTGAGGAAATTTTCAACATCTTTGGTCATCAGGGAAATGCAACTTAAAACAACTCTGAGTTTCCATCTCACACATGTCAGAATGGCTAAGATCAAAAACTCAAATGATAGCACATGCTGGCAAGGATGTGGAGAAAGGGGAACACTCCCCCATTGCTGGTGGGACTGCAAACTTGTGCAACCACTTTGGAAATCAATCTGGAGATATCTTAGAAAATTGGGAATAAATCTACCTCAAGACCCAGCCATACCCATCTTGGGCATATATCCAAAAGATTCGAAATGAAACCACAAGGACATTGCCTCAACAATGTTCATAGCAGCTTTATTTGTAATAGCCAGAAACTTGAAACAACCCAGATGTCCTTCAACTGAAAAATGGATAAAAAAAAAAAAACTGTGGTACATTTACACAATGGAATACTACACAGCTATCAGAAATAAGGAAATCATGTAATTCGAAACCAATTGGATGGAGCTAGAAAAGCTCATCCTAAGTGAGCTGACACAGTCCCAGAAAGATAAACATGGTATGTATTCCCTTATAAATGGATATTAACCATACAGCACAGGATAACTATCCTATAACCCACACACCCAAATATATAGGAACCTAGCATATCTATCCTAAGAAAAATTTTACCCACCAGTGAGTCATGGAATCTGCTGCAGGTTAGTGGAACACCACACCCTAGATGGTGTGCCTTATCAAGCTCCAGTACAAGTGGAAACTCTTGGCCCTCACATGACACAAGATCTAAGGGAGTATGATATGTGAGGGCCCACCTCATCTGAGGAGAAGGAGAGTATCAAGTAGAGGAATAAGGAGGGAGGGATGGAGGGAAGGAGAGAGTGAGAGAAGGAGAGAGGAAGGGAGGGGCCAGGAGAGGAGGAGGGAGGAAACTATGTTCTAGAAGTAATTAATATTTTTTTAAGAAAAGGGTTAATAAGCTTAAAAATATAATAAAAATACAATATAAAAATTTCTAACTATAATTTACCAAAGGTATAGTTGCCTTACTGGCATGAAAGGAAAAGGGCCTTAATTTGAGATTAGAATGTTAGATGGCAGGTGGCCACATAGATTACACAAACTTGATAGCAGCTTAAAAGTTCTTTTTTTTTTTTTTTGTAGAGGTATAGGTGTTGACTTATTTTATAACCCAAATAGTTGATTGAATCTCCTCTTTGTATTTTTTCAGGAGCAATTTTTAACCCCCATAGTGATAGAATTCTTTGCATTTCCTTAAATAAGTTCTCTAAAACAACTACATCAGAATCAGCCAACAAAATATCATCCATATAATGATAGATAATAGATCGAGGAAACTGCTTACGCATTATTTCTAATGGTTTTTGTACAAAATATTGACACAGAGTTGGACTGTTCAACATTCCCTGTGGAAGTACATTCCAACAATACCTCTTAATTGGCCTACTGTTATTAAGAGTAGGTACAGAGAAGGCAAACCTTTCCCTATCATTCTTATGCAATGGAATTGAGAAAAAGCAGACTTTTAAATCAATTACTATTAAAGGCCATGACTTTGGTAACAGAGAAGGTAAAGGCATACCAGGGTGCAAAGGACCCATAGGTTGAATTACTCTATTCACAGCTCTTAAATCTGTTACCATTCTCCATTTATCCAATTTCCTTTTTACCACAAACACAGGAGAATTCCATGGGCTGGTAGACTCTTCTATATGACGAGCCTCCAGCTGTTCTTTTACCAATTGCTCAAGAGCCTCCAATTTTTCCTTTGTTATGGGCCACTGCTCTTGCCACACTGGTTTATTTGATAGCCATTTCAAGGGTAGGGCTGTTGGAATTTCAGCAGTGGCCCCTAGTATAAATTTGGAAACTCGATACCTGGGGTGTCCTGTGTTTGGACACTAGATACAGCTTGCAGTTGTTGAGTACTCACATCAATACCTTCCTCAAAAGTATCTATAATCTCAATGTCTGGGGTGTCCTGTGTTTGGACACTAGACATTGCTTGCAATTGTTGAGTATGCATATCAATACCTTCCTCAAAAGCCTCCATCATTTCATTGTTTGTTATTTCTGGCATTGTAGGAATATTAATTTGAGTACCCCATTGTTGTAAGAGATCCCTTCCCCATAAATTTATGGGTACATCAGCCACATAAGGTCTCAACTTCCCTGTTTGCCCTTCTGGTCCCACACAGTTAAGCCATCGTACACTTTGTTTTACATGTGATAATTTACCAATTCCTATAAAGTGTGTAGGAACCCTTTGAAGTGGCCAGTTTGAATTCCAAGACTCATGTGAGAGGACAGTGACATCTGCTCCTGTGTCAAGCAATCCTTCTATTTCAATACCATTCACTTGTATTTTTAATTTTGGTCTCGAATCACTCACCATTGTTTGCCAATACACACGTTTTCCACTATTTTCGACTGCTCCTGTTCCATCTATTGGAACAACCTTGCCCTTGGTGTAAGGAAACAGCAGCAGTTGGGCAATTTTGTCCCCTGCATTAATTGTCATCTCTTTCCATATGGATGTCATAATTTTAATTTCTTCCTTGAAGTCTCCATCTATAATACCTGGATGAATAAAGAATCCTTGACAAGTTAATCCAATTTTTCCAAATATTAATCCTATTGTCCCTGATGGTAAAGGACCATAGATACCAGTGGTTAACATATAACATTCATCTGTTTTGGATAATGTTTTAGATTGATCTGTGGTCAAATCTAAAACTGTAGTACCTTCAGTAGCCTGTAAAAGATCAGCAATAGTTAATTTTGTTCTTCCTGCCTGTCTGTTTCCCTCTGGTTGGATGATGGACGACGGTTCACATTGTTTTGGGGGGCCTGAACCGGTAGGCCCCTCCCCTCGTTTCCCGGCAAGGGATTACCTCTGACATCCGTTTTAGCTCTACAATCCCGGGACCAGTGTTTACCTTTTCCACAACGAGTACAAAATCCTGGAGACCTTAACCTTCTATTGCCATTAGAAGCCATTCGTTCCCTTCTACGACCATGTTCGCCATTAAAAGCCATTCGTTCCCTTCTATGACCATGTTCTGCAGAGTCCAGGTACCTATCATTTCGAGTTCTGGAGGATTCAGCCTTACGATATCTTTGGAAATGACCAAGTTCACCATTTTTAAAGCACTCGTTAAGACCCCTAGCAACTGCTTGTGCTATGACATTAGTCTGATGCTCTTGAAAACCAATATCAGCTGTTTCTCTTATCCATTCATCTACTGGGGCCCCTCGAGCTTTCAATGGTCTAATTGCCCTTTGACATTCAGCATTTGCATTTTCATATGCCAAGGCATTTATCAAGTCCTGTCTGGCATCAGGGTTATCTACATCTCTCTCCACAGCTGAAGTCAATCTCCCTAAAAAGTCTGAGAAGGTTTCCTGAGGACCTTGTATTATCTTGGTAAATGAAGTAAACCTTTTCCCAGCCTCAGCCACCATATCCCAGGCCCTCAGAGCTGCAACACGACATTGTTCGATGACAACATCTTCAAATTGAGTCTGTAACCGTATGTCAGCATAAGGTCCCTCACCAAGCATTTGGTGGGTTGTGACATTTATTCCCCTTGCCATATTTTGCTGCTCTAATTTTGTGGCTTCATGTCTCCACCATGACAACCATTGTAATTGCTGGCTACCTTCTAGCACAGCTGATATCAGTCCCTTCCAATCTTGGGGAATGACTCTATTTTGTAAAGCCCAATTATTTAGCATCTGTTTAACGAATGATGAGTGCATTCCATAAGAGACAATAGACTCCTTAAATCTTTTTAAATCCAAAATGTCTATTGGACGCCATGTTAATTCCTGATTGAGCTGACCGTTATTATCAGGCCTAAATTGAAACATAACTGGAAAAGCTGATGGTGATTGTGCAGTACCATGCAGCTCCTCTGGGGGCGCACTTGGTTCCACATTAGCACCATTACCTACCTGGTTTTGTACTGACACACGTGGCGGCTTTTCTACTGGTACATGCGGCGACTGTGGAGACCTAGCTAGAAAAGAACTTGCCATTTTCTCAGTTCCAGTCACCTGCCCTGCCAGAATTTTCTTAAGCTCCTCAATCTGCATTTCCATAATTTTTAATTGTGTAACAGACGTCTTCCTTATGACAAACCAATAAAATAAAAAAAAGTAAACAGCATAAAACATTCGGTCTGATTGAAAAACAGTGTAGAGGTCAGCAGTAAACATTGCCATATTGTCAACAACTGGCATCATAGTTTCAAAATCTGCAGTTTTCTCTATAGTTTTGAAAATAAAATTACCCATAATGCCTTACCACGTTGGGCGCCACCTGTAACCGAACTTTTAAATTATTATTTATTTAAGTCTTATTTATTTATTACTAAATTCACTTATAACAAACACCATTAATTTCTTAACTATTAATCCTATAAATTCCTACAACCCCTTTAACCTATCCACTAAACCTATTGATAATCATAACAACTACTTTCATACCCTTTTAGAATGATACAGTCTCTGGGGCAGGTCCTCAGTCGTCAGGAAACCAGTCTGGGGGTAGACTCTTTAACGCACTTAGCAGTCCTTTTTCTGGAATAGCTCAGACGCAGGTTCGTCAGGGTAAACTGGCTATCGAAGTCTCACTTTAAATAAGGCTTGAGGCTTTCTTCTCTCTGGGAGACCTCAGCGTCTGTAGGCCACCTTACTTCCTTCGTATCAGCAACTCTGCCGTTCTGCCTCAGTCTTTAAAGCTGGCCACAGTTCTGTTCAGGCCACTGTTCGGACAGGTCAAACCCCTCTAGGCAAAAGCTGAGCCACAGGGTTTAGTCCTTGGCCTTTTGCTGTCTTGCCGAGGCTTTCTCTGCTCACCAGCTTCCTTCTGCCTCAGGGAGATCTGGCCATTGGTCTACCAGAACTTTCTCCAGCAGGACTCTCGGAGCTCTCTCATATCGGGGGCCCTTAGCACGCACGCGCCTCTCTGGCGTCATCCACTTGTCCTTAAATAGGATCACTCCTTGTTCCACCTGCTTCAGCTTAATTTGGGCTCTGCCCACTTAGCAGTTGAAAGCAATGCCAGGTCATAAAGTCTTTCCTTCTTTCACCTGGCTTCAACCTTGTTTTTCAGTCCAAAGAGACTCCCCTCATTTCACCTGACTTCTTCCATAAGCTGATAAGCTAATTGCTCACAGCAGTTGATCTTCATGCCCCGAATTAAGAGACTGTATCGGAAACTTAGGTATTCACTAAATCTAACTTATATTAACCTATCAGCCCCTTCATATCCCCTTTCTTGTAAAATAAAAAATAAATCTACAAGCATAACTACATATACAATGTAAATAAATTGTCTATGTACAATACATAAACAATAACTTTGAATTTTCTTCAATGTACATTATAGCAAGAGTTAAAATAACCTTAAACTTCTCACAATACTTAGTTGTATTTACATCTTTTGAAAATCAAAAGACATGCAAACAAAATGATTTTAAATTCTTATCAATAAGCTTAATTTCTGTTATATACAAAATATTTTTAAACATGTATCAATAAACAGAATCTTAAATTTCTAACAATATAAACAAAATATTTTTTAAAGAGAGAGACAAGGAATACAGAAAGAAATCCCTAACTCCAACCCATATATATTTTTTTTTTCACTGTAACCATATGAATCCATGATGTCCTGAGTGCTCCAGCTGAAGTAGAACAGCTTTCCAAGATGATCTCTCATTAGAATCTGAAAGGGAAGATTCTGAGGAAAAACCTGACCATGCCACTCCAACCTTTACTGTTCCATTCATTATATCCATTCATCGCAAATGACAAATTCATCTTATGCCATTCATCACAAACATTACACACAGACAATCACATAACATAGGACAACAAAATTTTTTCATTCCACCTCCTGGGAATGAAGTTGAAAATATTTTTTGGGCACCCTTTAAAAATTGAGATATTGGCCAATTCCTGGGATGGTCAGCTATAGCTTTTTGTTGTCTAGGTCCCAAATGATCGATCATTTTGGGCTAGCCCTTTTAAAGTTGATTTGCATGCTTTTTTTTTTAAATTAGTAACTGAAGCAGTCGTTAGGCTGAATCGTTTGGCCTATTTGTCTTGTTGTTATTGTCATTCAGTCCTTGGCTCTGAAAATAAATTTTTGCTCTAAATTTGAGCAAATGGAAGGCATAGAACAATTTTGTAAGTCCATTTTAAGGCATAAACTCTGTCCATCCTGGATAAAAGATTGGAATATCATTAACACCATAAACTTAATAAAATATTCTTACCATGCGAAGACATTCATATTTCAGCTAATGGGAGGTTCTCCCTGGTCAGATCTAATCTTTATAAGTTTTGCTGGTAACCACATTTTTTCATTCCCTGTAGACACATAGGCATAACCACGTCCCCATCTTAAAACCATTGCAGGTTTCCACTCTAAAGTTAACATATCCTTATAATATATTGATTGATTTAATTCCTCAGTTTTTTGTATAACCCAATGTCTCTCAGCTGCAGTGGTACCCTTTTCACCAACATTTAGGAAATTCAAAGTTAGCAATGCATTGTGTAATCTATCCCTGGGATTCTTTAATTCCCCCTTTTGTTTAAAAAGCATCTCTTTTAAGGTACGATTAGCTCTTTCTACAATTGCTTGTCCTGTAGGATTGTGTGGTATACCAGTAACATGTTTTATATTGTAATATGCAAAGAATTGCTTCATCTTATTAGATACATATGCAGGAGCATTATCAGTCTTAATTTGTGCAGGTACACCCATAAATGCCATTATTTCTAACAAATGTGCAATAACACAATCAGCTTTTTCAGAACTTAAAGCAGTTGCCCATTGAAACCCTGAGTATGTATCAATGGTATGATGTACGTACCTTTGTTTTCCAAATTCTGCAAAGTGAAAAACATCCATTTGCCAAATTTCATTCTTTTTAGTACCTCTAGGGTTACTACCAGCAGGTAATGGAATTTGGTTATACAGAGAACACGTAGGACATTTTTTAATTATTTCCCTGGCTTGTTGCCAGGTAATAGAGAATTTTTTCTTTAAACCTGAACTGTTAACATGATGTTTCTGATGAAATTTTGAGGCGTCCAACACATTTCCTATAAGTAATTGGTCAATTTCCTCATTTCCTTGTGCCAGTGGACCTGGCAACCCTGTATGGGATCGAATATGGGTTATATATAATGGATTATTTCTACCTCTGATGATCTGTTGCAACTGTATAAATAAAGAAGTTAATTCTGTGTTATCGGGAATAAATTCAGCAGTTTCTATGTGCAACACAACTCTTTCTGCATATAGAGAATCTGTAATTATGGTAAGAGACTCTGGAAAATCTAATAACACCATAAGGATTGCATACAATTCTGCTTTTTGAACTGAGGTATATGGACTTTTGATTACCTTGCTGATTTTGTCTGTCTTATAACCTGCCATTCCCATCTTGTTAGCATCAGTATAGAAGGTTGGTGAATCAGGAATTGGTGTTCCCTTTACAATACGAGGAAGAATCCAAGTAGTTCTTTTTATAAATTGTATACGTTTGCTTTTTGGAAATTTGTTATTAATTTCTCCCAAATAATTACTGCAAGCTCTTTGCCAATCTTCATTGATTACCCACAATGACATAATCTCAGCATTAGTATGAGGCACTACTATTTCAGCCGGGTCCATTCCTGATAATTGACGTAGTCTTATTCTACCTTTTACAATTAATTCAGATATCTTTTCTATGTATGTCTTTAATTTTTTACTTTGTTTATGTGGTAAGAAAATCCATTCCATAATACTATCTTCCCGTTGCATAATAAGCCCTGTAGGAGAATGAGCTGATGGTAAAATGACCAAAATACAATCAAGTTGGGGATCAATTCAATCTATGTATGCATCTTGCAATCTTTGTTCTACCAACATTAATTCCTTTTCTGCCTCAGCAGTTAAACATCTTGGACTGTTTATATTTGAATCACCTTGTAATGTTTGAAACAAATTACTTAACTCATGAGTACTTAAACCAAGGGTGGGCCTTAGCCAATTTATATCTCCCATTAATTTTTGAAAATCATTAAGAGTTTTCAATTGGTCTCTACGGATTTGTACCTTTTGCGATCTTATTCTCTGTTGACTTATTTTATAACCCAAATAGTTGATTGAATCTCCTCTTTG
>CAJQZJ010033689.1:2155326-2177190 GCA_907164525.1 Lophiomys imhausi | reverse complement strand
CCCCCCCCTCAAAAAAAAAAGGTAATTGTCCCAGAGTTAGGATTAGGGCAGGGCTCTGTTCTTATCTTTCCAGGTGATTTAAAGCAACTGTTCAAGGTATCCAGGGACAACTGGACAAAGGAAACCTCAGCAGAAAACAGATCAGACATCAAAGAAGATGAGCGGCCCAGATGATCCAGCCTGCAGACTTCCTCAATAGCTGTTTCCTCAAAAGTCTACAACCACAACAATTCAAAATAGCTGATTGTTCAGCTCCACAGACTGCTCCAGCCAGAACTCCAGTAAAGCCCTGAAGATCAGCTTCTGTCTACAAACTTCTTAGGACATCTAAATAGCTGAGCACAAAAGGACTGAACATCAAATGATTCTATTAACATTTTAAACCATTTTTCCATTCTTATTCAGGTACCAAACAGGTTTCCTATGTCCCAAATCAGCTGGAAGTCATTTTAAGAGAGTGACATCCCATCCCCAGAAGGTGGGGAGGGTGTCCCCCCCCCCTTTGGCCATTTGATGGATAATAGAACATTTTGTTATTTAGGGGAAGAGACTACAAGTTGTTAAATGGGTTTGTTAAATGGGTTTTGGAGGTTAGACCCAGGGACCTCTCTCTTTTTCTTTTCTGTATCCTTCTTTCTCTCCTATGTAGGAGTGAACATACTTGAGAAAAAGTGGGACATAGACATAGTATAGGAAAGATCAAGAAAAAAGGACAGATTATTGAATATGCCCTTATACCTTTGTATAGTAATTCCAAATTAAGATTGTATTGAACTACATTGGTACTGATCTTTGTATGTTGATACAAAATTAAGATTATATTTGACCACATTGGTATTGATCTTTGTATATTGATATAAAATTAAGATTATATTTGGCCACATTGGTATTGATCTTTGTATATTGATACAAAATTAAGGGTAATGCTTCTTAAAGGTATTATACCTAGTAATGCTTAGAATGAAATGTGAAGTTTTGACCTTTTGCTACCAACCATCATAAACTGTTTAGGATAATTAAGAAACACAAACTAATAGTCATGCTAGCATGTCATTTTGTTAGTTACTACAACAGTCTATCATGGTTATTTTCTGAGCTAATCAGAAATCAAGTTGCTAAGAGACAAGCAATAGTTGTTATCTAAATATAAGAGATAGATAGGGCGTCTTCAAAAACCTCAAGATATCTGCAGATTATGGCATTCAAAGACGTTTTCTTAACTTAAGATTTTTTGATATAGAGACATGTCAGCTCCTGACAGTACCCCCATTCTACTCCAAGTAGAAGATAAGCATCAAAGAATCTCCAAAGGGAGATGGTTGAATTAGTGGCAAGCCTATCTCTTGACAAGAAAAACCCCTTACTTCAACTGTTGACAGAATGCTGTCCATAAAGGACAAAACTTGGAAGCAAGTAAGTTGACAGCCTATCTCTGCAAAGACAGGGTAGGGAAGTCCTTTATAATTCCTGCTCTGCAATCAATGTCTGTCAGAGAAATGGGGCCAAACAGCTGAAGATTGATGCTGTAATGTATGGAGAGAAAATGGGAACTGTCCAGGCAGCCACTGGTATGTCATTTCTTAGTTTCGGAAGCTGCGGGCCCTGCACTTCTTATATAATCAGATGTATTTATCCCTCTCAGGTCTCTGAGGTGGTTGAAGACTAGAAAGCTAGAGTCTCATAGTTAAAGTTTGAGTTTTTTAGAATCGAAAGGGTGCTCTTGATCTAAGAAGATGTTTTTAAAATTGTGATGCAAGTTAGTATGAAAGCTGAGTTAGATATAGAACTTTAAACTCATGGAGATGGTTTGATAGTAGAATGTTTAAGTCAGGTGCTGAATACATATGGACTGGACATTGGGAATGTATGCTAAGCCATATAACTCTCATAATTGTGGCCTAATTATTTCTGTTGTTTTATATTGTATTTATTGTTATAAGAGAAAGAACCATTTGTTGGACTGAAAGGGGGAGCTGTTGCGGGGGAAAGATATACCTTAAACTTAAAAAAAAAGGTAGAGGATGGGGTGTTGAGGAGGAAGAGTGTGGGAGGGCAGGACTGGAGTTGGGAGTAGGGAGGGGATTGTGATTGAGATGTAACTTGAGGAAATAAAAAATAAATAATAAAACAAATGAACAAACAAAAAAAAAACTATGTATGAATGGGTACTCCATACTCCATAATAAAGCCACTGACCAAGCTACTGTCATAAGAATAATTAGTAAAGTTTTCTGTAATAGTAACTTTATAAATTACTAAAGGAAATTCAGTGTATTGAATTTTTAAAAAAATTTTAAACAATATATATATTTATATTTTTCATTAAAAAAAGAATGGACAAAAACTGTGTTACATTTACACAATAGAATACTACTCAGCTATTAAAAACAAGGAAATCATGCTATTCGCAACCAAATGAATGGAATTAGAAAAGATCATCCTGAGTGAGCTAACCTAGACCCAGAAAGATACACATGGTATGTACTCATCAGTGTTTATTAGCCATATTGTACAGGATAACCATACTACAACACATAGAACCAAAGAGACAGGTTCCTAGCATATCTATCCTACAAGAGACTCCACCCAGTAATGGATTGAAACAGATGGTGAGACACACAAATAAACATTAGGTGGAGCTCTGGGAGTTGTGTATAAGAGAGGGAGCAAGAATAGAGGGATCTGGAGGAGACAAGAACTCTCTCTTTTTTTTCTTAATAAATAATAAAGTTGGCCACTTTTGAACTATATCATATATCAATAAAATTAATATTAAGGAGGATGAATTATCATTTTGCTTGGTCACTTTAAATGTCCTGAATGACTTATGTATAGAAGGACTCTGAGGATATAGAATCGACTTTGCATACAAACCCTTGGGTTACTGTCATCCATTTGAAGAAAAATCAATTATGGCCACCAGTGCACCTCTCTTTTTCTAGCTCTTTCCTCCACCAGTTTTTTCAAGAGGGAACTGATGTGATTTTCACACACAAGTAAGTATATATGAGCTATAATCTGACCTCTCTAGAGACAATGTCATTTCCATATAAGAATGCTCAAATCAAAAGACTGGTGCCCATTTCCACCACTTTTAGATAATCATTGGGGAAAAGTTACATGCTATCTCTGCTCCATGCTTTGATGATTCCCAGTATAGAAACAACAGCATAACAAATCATGGGGATTCATGGACAGTGTGAAAAATTTAGTGAAATTGAAATTTATCATGAGAAACATTTTTTGCCACCATGACAGTTTTATCTACCCACTTTAAGAACATTTTATCAGTGTTACAAGTTTCTTGTCAAATTTTTATTCTATTTGGAGACCTTGATCAAGAAAATATTTAAAAAATAAGTTGCTACATATAATTTACTGAAATGAACATATAATCATTTCTCTTGTCCATTCTGAATTATGCACACATTGTCAAGGTCATGAGTGGGTGTCAACTCTTTTCTTAATTTTCCATTTTTATTTTTATTTATTTTACTTTATCTACGTTAGAGTTTTTCATGAAGTTATGTCTGTGTGAGGGTGTCAGATCTTGGAGTTACAGAAAGTAATGAACTGCCATGTGGGTGCTGGGATTTGAACCTGGGTCCTTTGGAAGAGTAGCCAGTGCTCTTAACCACTGAGCCAAAAACTATCTCAGGTATTTATATTAAAATTCTGTGTATAAAATGTGTGGAATGGCTTTTCCTTTCTCCCTATTCTAGAAAACATTCCAAGCATTTGAAGTGCCAGTCTACAGACATGTGCCAAGATTTCCTAGGAATTCTTTTGCCATACTATTTGAGAGCAACACTATGACAATCATTCCTATTGCTTTAATTGTCACTCAAATAAGTTCGTGTATTTTAACCAAAAGTCCTCATTGTCCCCAGTAAACATCCCCTTTTTCCAAGTGCTCTTGCAACAGGCAAGCACTTCTGTCCTGATTTACATTGCTGTGGCTCATCCCCGACCTCTCAAGGACACTCTTGATGCAAATAAGACACTTAGTCACCCACTTATGTCTCTGATTCCAGGAGAAGACAGTACTTGTCCAAGATTTATAGAGATGTGTGTCTTCTCCTCTGGCTGTCCTTGATTGGGTCTAAGTTATACAATGCTTGACAGCAGTTTATTAAAGAGACAAGGTTGGGATTTTGAATAGGTTTTGCCATCACTGATGAGGCTGAATTTTCTCCACACGTTTCTTACTGTTAGAATTGGCTTTAGGAATCAAGCAGAACAAGAACCTTTATGGCATCATATGTGTCTTGCTTTTCCTTTCAGTTACTAAACTTAATTTAATTCTTCCATCTGCTCCTCAATAACATTCCTAACACTCACTAGATTAGAAAACATTCTTTGATGTTTTATTGAACTTCTCCCATATCTCCTTTCTGGTGCCATTATGGTTATCCCTTGTGTCTTTGCTGTGTTTTAGAAGTGGCTAGTAGAAAGGTCAGGAACAAAGGCAGATGTAATACTCACTGATATGTAAAAAAAAAAAAAAAGTGTCTAGCATATAATAAAATTCACTATTCTCTTTCAATACCATAGGTAAAAAGCAATAATCATTTAATCATCATTTTAGGAGATAATTGATCCAGTTATATATTGAAGTTGTTTATCTTAAAAGTATTTAAGATAGCAAACATATGTGAATAATCCAGTGTATATATGTGGAACAGAAATCTGTAAACATGTAAAAATGTAAGTCTTTGATCACCCAGATAACTCATATCCTTTTTAACTCTTCCATGATGAAAGTATAGCTAAAAAGGCCTTATCCTGTGCAAGCAGAGAATACATACATGTATTCACTATAAATTGTAATAGGTTATGTTTGTCAACCAATGGGGTGATGAGACAAAGATCCGTAAGTAAGGATATCTGGAAGGAAATATGTCTCTCTCCAGTCCAGAATGTCTTGAGGACTGGCTCAAGATTAATCTGAGTATCGGTGACCAACATAGACTAATGAGTTATCAGCAATGAATTCAATGAAGAACATTACATGGTTCAAAATTCTAAGGAGAGACTATTGTCTTGTGTTGAGGATTTGATGTGAATTTCTATTCTTGTGTGGGTGCACTGATTCTCTCCTTTAAAATAAAATTTTATAGAGCCATATTTTGAGATGGCTAAAATTATTAGAGTCAATGATAGTATAACATTATTTTTTTCTTTCTCTCACTTCATTCCAACTGTGACAGCCAATCTTTGTTGTCAAATAAACACACCTGGGAAAAGGGAACCTTAACTCAGTAATTTCCTCCATCAGATTTTTCCGTGGACACTTCTATGGGGGATTTTCTTGATTGCTATCTAATGTAGAGGGTCTAGACCATTGGACCCATAAAAGAGGTGGCTCTGGGATGTACACTAAAGGTACCTAAACATGATCCTGGGGGGACACCAATAAGCAGTGTTCCCTCCCTTGATTTCACTTAGTGACAGACTGTAATCTGTAAGAAGCACCACAGTTGATTTTGGTAAATGTATTTTACATTGACAGAAAGCAAACTAGAATACTACCTATCTTCTGTAAATCTGGTTCAATATTTAGAGAAACTCTAGTTACAGTGGATTTTATGAATATAGAAAAGTATATCAAATATTTCTAGCAAGGGCAGAGTGAACATATCCATAAAGAAAAAAAAAAAAGCTAAAGGGAGTTTAGCAGCTAGGTGCATGGGGAAAAGAATGGTGCTTCTTAAGACTATCTAGTTATTCCTTAAAGTCCTCCCGACACAAAAATCCATCTAAACAGGTATCTGTCAGTTATAATTGTTTACCTAAAAGTAAACTTGAGAAGTATGACATCTAATTAGATGCCACTCATTGAAGGGAATGTACAAAGGTATGCACATGGGCTTGGATATTGCTAGTAACTATAGTGTTCTGCAATTAATGAGTTCTTTTTGAGTGGATATGTTGTTTTATGATGAGCTTATTTGTAGGGATTATGCTAGAACTCTTTTCTGTCAGTCTCTTATGCATTTATAACACATTGGGTTCACGTTCACACTCCCATTACACTTTCTCATATCCCTCCCTCTCCTGATTACTATCTTGTTCTTCTTACCTAGCCTCTCTTTTACTTCCATGTCTTTATTTTTGTTCAGGCTTTGTGTAGGTAGCCACAGAGCCCCATAAGTTGATGATTCCAATAGACATGCTTCGTTGTTCACAAGACAGTGTTTCGCAGTACTCTTTTCATCATCTGGGTCTTCCAACCATTTCAGTCCTCCTTTGGTCATGTCCCCTTGGGCTTAAAAGGAACGGTAACTATTTCATTTAGGGCTGAAGAGTTGGCAGTTACTCATTCTTAGGTCTATGACTAGTTATGAGCCTGAGTTAGGTGCCACCCTCTGCAAAAACAAATTTCTCTGCTGAAGGATTGGATCAGCACTAGTCAATGGATATGAACACACATGTTGGATGGCTGTTTGACCTCACATCTATTTAGTAATAACTACCATCTTCCTTCATAGATCCTATGATCTCCAGGGACATCTCCCTAGAGTGCATTCTTTCCGTGGAAGGAAGGAAACTTTACATATCTTCTGATAACTGTGTATTTTAATTTTCTTTGGAAATATTCCTATGTATGTAATTGTTGAGCTATAGGTACATAGTTCATCAAATTATCATGTAAATCCCAATTTTTAATACCTCAAAGTAATAAATAAGAGTTCAAGTTGTCCCCACCCTAAAACAGTAGTTAATATTGATAGTCTCTTTTAATATTTTTTTCATTCTATTGAGAAGGTAAATATCCATCCTTATGGTTTTCTATCATGTTTCCTCATGGAAAAATGGAGTTTTTCTTTGTACCCATTGGCATCTTGAAGAATTATTGTGAGAAATGCCCTTGGAAGTATTCTGATGAACTTTTAATTACATCATTTATTAAATTTTATGGATTATAAAAGTTCCTCAAACATTATTACATATTTTTATAGTATAACTACAGAGTTGTAGAATTTTCTCTCAGTTTGTTTCATGCTCATTACTTTTTAAAATATTTGTTTTTGGTAAACTGATCTAGACTATAAACTATTCCAACATTTTATTTTCATGATTAGTATTTACTTTGTCCATTAAGTCTTCCTTACTCAAATGCTACGAAAATATTGTTTTTGTTCCTTGATTGCTCATTATATTCATTGATACATTTAATTTCATGCTTAACATGCATGTGAATATCACATTGTAGTTTATTTATGGAGTAGCATGCTGTACATTAAGATAAGGTGATACAGAAGGACATAGAGGAAACCCAGAGATTACAGCAAACAAAGGGAGCCTGGATTCAAAACTCTATACTATATTCATTGGCACGAGACTAAAATGAGCACCTGTCAAGATATGCACATAAGATTCATATACATTGTGATTCATTTTAAAATTTTGATCACTTACCCTTAAGAAGGCTGTGGTGAGTGGCATCAAATGCAGAAGAAGTGTCTCAGTACTTATCTGAGATTCTTCGATGTGCTGGAGCAGAATGGTAGAAGGCTTGAGCACTCCCCTTTTCTGAGGATAAGGGGAAGGGTGATAGGGGGAAGGGAGCAGGAGAGAAGGGCCCAGGAGGGGAAGGAGGGCTATGATATGAATGTAAAATGAATAAATGCATGAATAAGCAGAGAAGTAAATAAACTAAACTAAACTAAACTAAAATAAAATAAAATAAAAGAGAGTTTTTGAACTGAAAACCACATGTGTGATCTTAGAGCAACTTACACAGTCCTTGAAACTGCTCTTCCTTTGGGTTAAGCAATTTTACTTAAGACAAAAGCTTAAGTTCAAGGGCAGCATATAGATGCTCAAATTCATAACACTAAAGAAAACTAAAAGTCCTTAACTTCTTCAAGTAAATCTGAATGTGAAGTTTGTTTGTTTTTAACCCATTTTCTAAGTACATCTAGAAGAAGAAACTAAATCAACCCTTTTATTTGAAAGTATATCTTCAGTTTGTTGTTTGTAATGTCTTATTCTTGATTATGGGATAGAATAATTAAATTATCAATGGACTAACTTAGTTTGGTCATGATCCCCGACACTTTAACCAGGGCCCATATTTCTACGTTGAACATGAAGTAGTAAGGGTTTACATTTTAGTATTGTGATAGTTTGGAGAATGCCTTATAATGGTGACAGGCAGCAAAAGACGTGGTTATTACTGAATATTTTAATTGTTTTATTTTCTTCAATTGAAAAGCCTTATGAAAAATAGAAACTCTATTTTTGGTAATTAGATATGTTCTTAAAAGTAATATCACAAATTTCATAATGTACATCTTACAGGCTTTGCTTTGGCATTCTTGAAATGAAATTTTCTTGATGCACAGGATGGTATCTTCTGAACTCGGTCGCAGTACCAGCTTGCTGATGCTTGTCACGCTGCATCCTTACTATGTACTCACCACAATCCATACTTCCCCTTTTGAAAAATACACCAGCTCTCTTGGATCTCGCACACAGTCCAGTGGGAACATATTTTCATTAATTATATCTTCAAAGAGTTCTTCAAACCAAAAATAAACAAACAAAAATGAAGGTGTTTCCAGGTAGTAGAGAATAGAAAAAAAAAAAACCTGAAAATGGAAATTGTGAAGAAGGGACACACAATTCAATTTTTAACAGAGATTTGACTTGCCCTAAGATTAATTCAAGTAATTCATAGTTTTAAAATGTTAACCTTTAACATTTTTTCATGGAAAATAAATTGCTGACATCTAAAATTTTCCACAGGTACATTTTACAATATTCAAACACGAGTCTATCAGAGTTCTAATTATGAATCATTAGCTAAATAGTTAAAATATTCCTCTCTTGCAATGTACAAACTGCTGCACTCAACTGACTCTATTTTGACATTTGTTTAAAATGACATGCAGAAAATGTTAAAAATACAAATAAGTCACATATGAAATTAAGAAGAGGTATTTAATGCACACTGGCAACTAAAGAGCCCTTGTATTTCTAATAATGCTTCTTTGAATAAATAGCTAATAATATTCTAAAACCTAGCTTTAGAACACAAGTATAAAGAACTCAAGTGACACGTATATCCCTCCCATCCCATAATTTGTTTAAGTTATTCTTTAACAATTTCATATGTGTAAATAACATATTTTAACAACTCTTCTTCACCCAGCATCTCTAGTCCACCCCCTCCCCTTTTCAACTTCATTTGTCCCAGCACAATCCCTTTCCCAGCTTTGTAACTTTCATTTTGACTTGTGATCATTACATTGGTGGTATGGTCAACTGCAGGTACAGACTAAGTTAATTTACTCCCTGTCTCCCTGGATCTGTCAGTACCAAGCACTGAGATTTGGTGCCCTGCTGAGTTCCTCCTCCATCCATGCCTGGTTATCACTAGGCCCATTCTTGCTCAGCCACAACGCAGGCATCTGCAGGTGTTGCGAATTATTTGCATGGTTGTCTTATTCAAGATAGCATTTTCCTGTTCTCCTTATTCTCAGGCTCTTATTTCTCTCACCCCTTTCGACAACACTCTGTGAGCCACTTAGAAATAGAGTATAAACATCTCTAATTAAGACAGAGACTAGACTTTTCTAGAGAGGTAAACATAAGTATTTAGAAGTCAGTTCAATACTATGTCAGCTTAGCTACAGGATACCCCTAAACCTCCGATGTTTCCTAGCATGACTTGCTGGTTAGACTTACAACACAGCATACATGCGTCAACTTAAGAACTGAGCCTGAAATCCAGTCAAAGAACAATTTTTTTTTTTTTTTACTCCCATAACAGACTACTCCTATTGCATAATTGGGCACATCTTGCCTTGCAGGTTGGTCTAGCTTAAAGGGTCTGTGGCTGGGTAAGATTATTGAACATGTTTTTCTCCCAAGCAGCCTGCATGCCCAGACTGGCTGACCAGAAAGCTCAAGACACTCTCCTGTCTCAGCATCAGGATAGCAGATGTCCACAGCCATACCCAACCTTTCCACGTGGGTGCTGGGGTTCCAAATTCATATCCTCATATTTTCAAGACAAATACTTTACACACCTAGCAACTTGCTATTGCCAATTAGTTATCAGTTTTTAAAAATAAAAACTGTTCCTTGATATTTTTCAATTTATTTTATTTACTTTTTATTTAAGTATTTTTTATCTTTTTATTTTACATTCGAATCCCCATCACTCTTCCTTCCCTCTTCCCATTCCCACCCTCCCATCCACTTCCCTCATATCCTATCCCACCGCCCACTCTGATACATCAAGCTGCGTCAGGACTAAGTGCCTTCACTTCCATGGAGGCACGCTAAGGCCACTCAGTTAGGAACATGTGGTCCTGAGGGAAGCAACACTGGAAGTCCAGGATAGACCGTGTTCTGATTGTTAGGAGACCCACTTGAGGACTAAGCAGCTCGTCAGCTTCATATGTGTTACAGCCTAGGGCCGGTTTGTGCAAGCTTCAATATGAGGACTAAGCAGCTCGTCAGCTTCATATGTGTTACAGCCTAGGGCTGGTTTGTGCAAGCTTCAATATTTTTTAATTTGAAGAACAGAACAGACACAAGTGTAGTCGTCCTATCTCTAAAAGTATTGCTTGCTGTTTAATAAAAAATTAATTTTAACATCAACTTTTCTTCAAGCCATGCTTCTTTCTGTGGAATTATAGCTCCTTGACAGGAATTAAGCCATTTAAATTTTATTAGTTATTTATGTACGTATCTATTTTTTTTGAGACAGGGTCTCTTATGTTCCAAGATGGGCTTGAATTATCTTACCAAGGATTATCTCAAATTTCTAGTAGCTTTCTGTCTTTAAGTACAAGTTTTGGGATTATAGGTGTCTATATTCACACTTGGTTTATATGGTACTAGAGAAGTTGTCCAAGTCGTGACCATAACCCAAGCACTCTACCAACTGAGTTGCTACCAAATACCATCCCATCTTCTTTATTTATAGGTATAGAGAGTTACAGGCAGCTTCTTCCACCATTAAGTATGTGGCATATATGTATGCTATGACAAAAATGCTGTATACTCAGAATTGTTTATTAGTACTTAGTTATTACTTGTTTTCTAGAAATAAATGTTTAGAATAATTGAACAATTTATAAGGTCACCCAACTAATGATTACAACAAATACCAGAACCAATTTCACATGTTCTGAATTTTATTCACATTGAGTACAGCACACTTGGACATGAGCACTTTCACTAATCATGACTACAACAGTAATTTGAGAATACTGTATAAGTGCTCATAAAAAAACCCTCTGGAACTATGCACTGAAGATCTGTATCCCAGGCTCTCTGTGAAGTTCTGCTTACTCACTTTTCAGTCTTAATGATTGAACTGAGAAAGTAACACAGATAGAAACTCAAAACACTCTTTTTCTAAAAATGGGCTAATATATCTGTCCTCATAAAGCAGCAGGGTCAGCAAGACATGTAAAAGGGGACAAGAATGGTAAAAAGTTTTTATTTTAAGTAAACAAACCAGAAATTGAGATTTAAAAAAATTAGGTAAATCAAAGGAAAAAGGGTTGCTCTTCTTGTAGCAATGTTGATATCAAAATAAATCAAAAATAGACTCCAAGTCCATTGAAGGTTGATGGAAAAATAGTGTAAATGGATATATAATTCAACATTGGGAGGAAATAACTTCATTTAAGAGAAGCTTTTAAGATGAATGTTTACAAAGTACCTCACCACATCTGGTTTGAAAAGTTCACCATCTTTAAATGCAGGAATACTTTATAAATCTGATTGCTCCTTAGTTGATGAATTGTCTGGATTGGAATGCTGTCTTATTTATTGGTTCTCAACTATTTATTGGTGTTGTAGTTAAACTCTCATTATATAAAAATGGTATAATATTTATCCAAGCATTCAATCTGTGTTTAAATCTACCAAACAAAAAGAGTCCTTGTAAATCCTCAATTTGATTTACAGGGACGTCATCAAGTAAAACTCTTGTTATCAGGAGTGATGGTGGGGATAATGGGTGTCGAGCAACAATGAAGTGAAAATGTCATCCTGGTCTTTGTTTTCCTAGGCATCTAATTTAAGGAGGCTATCACAGTTGAACTCCCTACTCTATAAAGTATATGGGAGTAAGTTGTCCAGCCATAAACTAGAGAAGAAAGGAGCTGTAAACCAGACAGCAAATACATTCCCATGACCACTATAAGCTGAGCCTTCAGAGTTAAACATAATTGTAGCTACTAAACATTACATCAGGCATTGCCATTTAAAGTATTACTGCAAAAATTACTTATGTTTGTTCAACCAATGTATCACAACACAAAATGTCTACACTATTGTAGATAGACGGTGTAAGTCTTAGCCATTTTGCTATATATCTAAGATTATATTGTGAGAGAATTGAATCCAAATTAATATCCTTCCCTACATACTATATTAATTAAACACAATATGCATGACCAATGTGGAGATTCATGGTAATGATATAGCAAGTGTATGTTTGTTGTTGTTTGATTTGACTTTTTTTCCCCTTGTAAATTTGGTTACTAATAACTCATAGACAACCAAGAGGCTACCTCTGCTCTATAACAAGTTTCAGTCAAATTGTAATCCAAGAGGAAAAAAAAGAACAAACAACAACCACAATACCAAAAGTAGCACCACAGCATGCATTCCCTCTGATAATAAAGCTATATTTTATTTCATTAAAAAATCATTTGGATATTCTATATTTACACATTTCAATGGTTGATTTTTTGAGGAAATTACATAATATCTAAAAATATAATTATTGTTTATGGAAGATGTGTCTTGGGAGCAATTAACATATGAAAATATGTTTCACTTAAAATACGCAAAATGTATGTTTTATTTAACTGCTAGGAAAAATAAAGTGGAATTTGATTAGGGGCAAATGTAGAATTTTAACTTGTGGTTTGTTTCACTTTGTATTATTAGAAGGTTTTTTGTTGTTGTTGTTGTTATGTTGAATGGCCAGTTGGTTGTAGTTTGGTACCAGATTCACATATCCCATTCTTAGTTTTCATGTGGCACAATGCTCTTCAAACTGGTACAATGTAACATAGCTCATGAACTGTGACAGCATCACAATTCAGAACCAACATGCCTCTCCATGTAACTTGGGAGAATTGGAATTCACTTTCCTGCACTTATGTAGACTTGACATTTTTGTGGTGAACTCTGAAAAACAAACTATTATTTCTATTTGAACACTTGTAGCTGTAAACAAGGAGTAGCTTTAGGGAGAGCGTGTGTCATAGCCATCCGGGGTGTAGAAACTGGTGCAGCACCTTGGATCAAGTAAATCTACAAGCTTGCAAGTTTTTACAAAATGCTGTGGATCACAATAAAAGACATGAAGGTAAAGGAGTGGACGACTTGGAAAGAGAAGGGCATCTTGTGGCAGGAAGCAGAACATAAGAGGGAATAATGGAGAAACCTTGATCAAAGGATATCACACACACACACACACACACACACACACACACACACACACATGCACACACACAAAATAATGGTAAAAATATATATACAAAACAGTGAAAATGAATAAGTTAAAAATAAATACTTTAACAAATCCCTTATGCATCCATTTTTAATTGAATGCTTTTCAAATGAGATGTTGGCTTCTGTGGAAACACTTAACATTTGCATGCCATATATTTCCAAAGAGTAAAATGTTCAGTCTTAAATAATAATAATAATAATTCCACACCAAAACAATCTCTTGTAGCTGAAATTTTATTTAGTTAGAATGATATGTTAAGTTTTACTTGATGGACGATAATCAGGGCAAAGGCAAGCTCCTCTCCGTTAGACCCCTTTTTCTCATGCATGCTAAAGGTAATTTTACAACATTCTGTTAATGGAAAGATCGAAGCTAGATTATGAGGGCTCTCCAGTTCCCTCCCACAGCCCAGCTTGCGCAGAAGTGCTTTGAAGGAACTGTATGCATAGGATTCTCCCATGCATTAGTGTGTCACTCTTTGAAAGGTCTTTGAAGCCTATCTGCCTCATAGTTCCTTTTTTAATGAAAATGGAAAGGGGTGCTCATAGCCTTCTATGAAACAGAGGTCTTTTTCTGTGTATCTAATTTGTTGTATCACAGAAAGGGAGCTTTCAGAAGGAATTATTTTTATTCATAAGAAAGTGAATCAATTGAAAAATATTTTAGTAATAAAGTTATAAAAGTAAAAATTAAATACGTATTATAATTAAGTTGCCATTCTAATAATATTTGAATTTCATACTGCAGGGTGGAATATATTTGTCTTTAGCACATTCACAAATAATATAAAACTTCACACAATAATATATTCACCAGCAAATACACTTATATTGAGTGACATCGATTCTCATAATAAATGTTTGAAATTAATAGCATTAAGCAAAGTAGAAAATAAAAACATAAGAGGGTTGTGTCCCGAATATACACTTCATAAATAAAAAATTTGATATAAAATTATTGACATATTCAAGCAAACTTCATCACCTTTTTTATCTTTTCAATGTTCAAGACATTATACACAAGAAAAGAAAATGGTCTTCCCAATACACACACACACACACACACACACACACACACACAAATGTTTGGACTTCTAAGTTATTCTGTTTATTATCTATTATCTTGTAAAATACTTGTGAAGTTAATATTATTTTTCAGTCTTGATTTCAGTTTTAGTAAAATCAACTGAAGCATCTATGTCAAAGTGGTTGCTGAGAAATTTAAACAATACATCACTATATTGGTCAATGTTATATGTAAGAGAATTACAGTAGTATATTCTCCACCAAGTTTTTTTCTATAATTTTTTTGGCATAAGTACTTGAATAAGTTTTTCTTTTATAGAGAATTCAGAAAGTTTCATCATTGAGTAATCCCTCAGGGTCTATATCAACTTCAAAGAGAATGACACATTTCTCTCCTTTAAGGCCTTGTGTGTACCATTTTTCTCTCATTTTCTTCAGAATCAGGAAGCATGATATAATAATAAAAACATATCACTCCTCTGTTATACTGAACGTGGTCTTAAATTTTACTTTTTGCAACTACAATGTCCAAATCTATGATTGGAGAGTAATTTCATCTCATTTATTAAAATTAAAGATTATTGATATTGAGAAAATTATTCAGAAAAAATTTAACAGTGTAAAATCTAGTAAATATTAGTGAGATTTTTTTGTAAATATGAACAAGGTAGTTTAAGATCATCAAGAGGAGATAAAGGAGTTGATAGTAGATAAGAATTCCAAAGAAAGTCTAAAAATGTAGCAGTAAGATGCTACAATGGAAATCAATAGGCCAAGAAAAGGTCCAGGGTTCTACTGGGCAAGAACTGACAATCCTGAGATGAGTTTAGCAATCTTCACCTTATCCTGAGGCAATTCACAGTGATGCTGGGGTTGCAAACAGGGGGTTCCCATGTGTCTTCACATTAGACATGAAGTAGAACTCACTTGCCACTGAAGCTCTTAGCAATTTAAGCTTCTTTTATTTTACATTATTTTTTCCTCTTGAAGGTAATTTATATATTCCTTTCTGAACTGCCTTCTAATGTAGTGATTTTATAGTCAGCTATGCTTAATCTACTCTGAAATGCTTTTCTCTCAAAAATTTATTTTATTAACCATGGAAATCCAATTTTATTTTACTACACGCTATTCTCTCATTTAGTATGTTCATATGTGTGGGAGTATGTGTACCAAGGTGCACATGTGGAAGTCACAGGACAGCTGACAAATGTTGCTTTTATCCTTCCACCATTTGGGGCACAGCAAACTTAGTTTGTCAGGCTTGGTTGGCAAGTACCTTTATTTGCTGAGCTACCTGAACAGCCAAATATAAATATACGTGTGTGTGTGTGTGTGTGTGTGTGTGTGTGTGTGTGTGTATTTTAACACAGAGATATATTGTTTTTGTTTCTAGTAAATACTCACGCAAGAATCCCACTCTTCCTTTATATTTTATACTATCTGAGAGATGAGAAAAGCATGCTGGAATTAATTCTTGGGTTTAATTCTCCAAAAAGCACCATTGCTTTCTTTTTCCTTTATGAAGTGGCTTTGACTAAGTCATCATGAGCTTACTTACAGCTTTGAGTGTGTGTGTGTGTGTGTGTGTGTGTGTGTGTTTGATTCCTAGAATCGATATCCTTCAAAAACCTAGTTATCATTGTTATGCACAGTATGAAGTCACTCAAAATTCATATTATATATGCCACATTCTAGGTTTTGAATAACCATACATTTTACATAATAATTTCATTGTTAATTTGTAGCAACTGATAAAAATAATTGTAATGTAACAATGATTGTCAAGCTATTTGGAAGTTAACTAATTTTGAAATTTTACTTTTTTTCTTTTTTTAATACTTTATTTTTTTATTTCTTCAAGTTACATCTCAGTTACAATCCCTTCCCTACTCCCACTTCCTGTCCCACCCTTCCACCCTCTTCCGCCCAACAGCTTCCCCTTTCATTCCAACAAATGGTTCCTTCTCTCATAACAGTAAATATACAAAACAACATAAATAAATATGCCACATTTATGAGAGTTAAATAGCCCAGTATACATTCCCAATGTCCAGTTCATACATATTTGGCCCCTGACTTTAACATTCTACCATCTAACCATCTCCATGAGTTTAAAGTTCTATATCTGACTCAGCTTTCATAATAACTTGCATCACTATTAAAAACATCTTCTTAGATCCAGAATGCCCTCTTGATTCCTAAACAACTCAAAATTTAACTATGAGACTCTAGCTGTCTATTCTTCAACCACCTCAGAGACCTGGGAGGGATAAATATATCTGATTATATAGGAAGTGCAGGGCCTGCAGCTTCCAAAACTAAAAAAGGACATACCAGTGGCTGCCTAGACAGTTCCCATTTTCTCTCCATACATTCTAGCATCAATCTTCAGCCTTTTGGTCCTGTTTCTCTGACAGACATTGATTGTAGAGCAGGAATTATGAAGGACTTACCTACCCTGTCTTGGCAGAGCTAGGCTGTCGACTTCCCTGCTACCAAGTTTTGTCCTTTTTGGACAGCAGTCTGTCTGCACTTGAAGCAAGGGGTTTTTTCATGCCAAGAGATAGGCTTGCCACTAATTCAACCATCTCACACTGGAGATTCTTCGATGCTTATCTTCTACTTGGAGTAGAATAGGGGGTGCTGTCAGGAACTGATATGTTTCGATATAAAAAAAATCTTAATTTAAGACAACATCTTTGAATGCCATATTCTGCAGATCTCTTGGGGTTTTTGAAGATGCCCTATCTATCTCTTGTATTTAGATAAGCAAATGTTGCTTGTCTCTTAACAACTTGATTTCTGATTAGCTTAGAGAATATCTGTGATAGACTGTCAAAGTAGCTAACAAAGTGACATGCTTGCATGACTAGGAGTTTGTATTTCTTAACTATCCTAAACAGTTTAAGACAGTTGGTATCAAGAGGCCAGAGCTTCACATTTCATTTTTAAGTCTCTCTAGGTACCATACCATTAGGAAGCGTTACCTTTAATTTTGTATCAATATACAAAGATCTATTCCAATGTGTCTAAATATAGTCTTAATTTTGTATCACTATACAAAGATCAATGCCTATGTAGCCCAATACAATCTTAATATTACATCAATATACAAGGGTCAATACCATTGTGGTCAACTATAATCTTAAGTTTGTATCAATATACAAAGATCAATACAGATGTAGTCCAATACAGTCTTAATTTTGCACAATATACAATGGTCAATACCACTTTTGCCAAATATAATACTAATTTTGTATCAATATACAAAAGTATTAGGGCATATTCAATAATCTGTCCTTTCTTCTTGGGCCTTCCTGTGCTATGTCTATGTCTCATTTTTCTCAAGTCTGCGCACTCCTACATAGGAGAGAAAGAAGGATACAGAAACGGGAAAGAAGGAATACCCTGGGTCTAACCTCCAAAACCCATTAAACAGGACCATTTAACAGCTTGTAGTCTCTTCCCCTAAATAACAGAGTTTTCAGTTATCCTTCAAATAACCAAAAAGGGGAGGTGGAGAAACACCCTCCCCACCCTCTGGGCATGGGATTTCGCTCTCTTAAAATGACTTCCTGCTGATTTGGGTCATAGTAAACCTGTTTGGGGCCCGAACCAAAGTGGAAAAATGGTTAAAAATGTTAGTACAATCCTTTTATGTTCAGTCCTTCTGTTCTCAGCTGTTTAGATGTCCTAAGGAGTTTGTAGGCAGAAGCTGATTTTCCAGGCTTTACTGAGGTTCTGGCTGGGGCAGCTGAACGGTCTTAGCGATATTGAATTGTTGTGGTTGTAGGTTTTTGATGGAGATAGCTATTGAGGGAGTCTGTCAGGCTGAATCAACTGGGTCACTCATCTTCTTTTGGTGTCTGATTCTGTTTTCTGCTGAGGTTTCCATTGTCCAGTTGTCCCTGGGTTCCTTGAATGGATGCTTTGATTCTCCTGGAAAGATAAGAACAGAGCCCTGCCCTAATCCTAACTCTGGGACAATTACCCTCTTTTATGGGGGGGGAAGGGGGGTAGGTAATATTTCTCCTGAAGCAAATTTGGTTTTTTGACAATATATAAAGTGTTATCTTTCAATCTGGGTTAAAGAAGAAATTATTTTGTTATTTTGGAGCTAAACCAGCTTTAGTGTATATATTTTGAGATCTCAAAGGACAATTTGTTTGTATTGAGTAGGCCTTTTGTAAGTAGCTTTTAAACTTAGGTCCTTCCAAATCCTATGTGTGTATCTCTGCATTCTAATTATTGGGATCAAAGACCTGTGGTTCCCATCTGAAGGGATTAAAGATGTGTTCCACCACTCCTGGATCGAAGTTTTTCTCTATTTAGAGTTTGTTTTGTATCAGGCTGACCTTGAGCTCTGAGATCTGCCTGTTTCTGTCTCTAGTGTGTTGGGAGTAAGGGTGCACTCTTCTTGACAGGCAGGCCTGAAGCAGAGGAGCCAGGGCGGGAAGCCAGCACAGGTGGGCGGGGCTGAGGGGCCAAGCCCGCGGGGGAGGAGCCTAGTGGGAAGCCAGAAGCCAGGGGACCATAGCTGTATTCTGGAAAACCCAGAAATTTTACTTTTTAATGCATTGGGTGTGTGTGTGTAGTGTGTGCTTTTCTGGAGTTGTTTCTCTCCTTCCACCTTACTGTGAAGAAAGTTCTCTCTTATTTCTGAAGATGCATCATATCTTTCAAATTGATTGAATCACTAGGTTTCAGACTACTCTTCTATTTTGTTACTTGCTATTGTTTATTTTTGTAACAATGATCTGTTTTTATCCATGTGTATGCGCCTTATATGCATTGAAAAAGACAGTCACTGGTGAGAATGAAGGTTACCTAACCATAGAACCAATATTAATATCAAATATTATAGGAACTTAGAAAAATTCCTATAATAATTCTCTTCCTTAGGTTGATTATTTCTCTTGCTTTAGAAAGGAGAAGATAAAAGCTTTTTTTAGTGTACAAATGCTAAGGCATGTAACTCATGGTTTTCTCTTCCTCATTTCAACATGGTCTCCTGATACATACTGCTTTTGTTCTAACACAGGGTAGAATCTCCCAATGACACAGCTTAGTTTGGAGCACTGGAAGGCATCTTTTTTTAAAATTAATTAATTAATTTTTTGAAGTTACATCTCTATCAAAGTTCCACCATCCCCTGTCTTTCCCTCCCTCCTTCCCCCCTTCCCTCCCTCCTATTCTTCCATCTTCCCTTCTCTTCTCCACACCCTCCTCCCCTTCTGGTCCTGCCTTCCCTCCTTTCCTCCCTCTTCCTCCTCTTTAACATCAGAGTCTTTGCCTAACTCTTTCTAGATTAAAGCCCTGAAGGACTGACTAATCATGGCTGTGGGTCTCAGACAAGATGTTACCATAAATCTATGAAGCACTCATGTAGGTAGCCAACATTGGGCTCGTTGCACAAAACGTCTATGCATCTATGTCACCCTTCCTAGGTTTTCTTACTTAGTATGAACTAGAAGTAAAACAGCCTTTTAATCACCAAGTAGACTAAAAATACCTTATTTGTAATGACCAGCACGTATTTTGAGATCTACTATGGGTAGAAAGGAACTTTAAATGTCCCCAGAGAAGATGGAAATGCCCATGGATGTCAATTCTGGGTGTGGGGTGTGTGTCTGTATGTGGCCACCCCCAAGAACTTGTTGTAACATGGTTGTAATCTAGAAAATTGGCCCTTGGAATGGACAATAGAACCAGCCTAACCTATTGTTCCAAAGACTTATCTTTCTATAAATACAATTTAATTTATTTAATAAACTACTGGCTGATTGCACAGCATATCTTGCCTAATCTTTTTACTAAAAGTTCAGCATTCTTAAGGATCCTCATTGATCCAGTTTGGGCTGGAGCTTGGGGATCAGTCACAGGACTGATAGCAAGCTGGGCTGTTTAGTTCAACTTCCACTTGGGAGTAGAGTTGGTTATGTAAGGGTCTCTAGTAAACCAACTCCCTTAACAGACACAGATAAATGTTTAGTCTCTTAGGAAACCTGAAGAATGTTCATCATAAATTAGCTTAGTGTGCAAGATATAATTTATTTCTGGATGGGCCTTTCTCTTATCTAGGTTATGTTATATACTACACAGACATACATAGAAAAAGTGAAAAGGAAAAAGTCAAGAGTTATAATTACATTCATATGTTGGCTAATTGGGCCCTTCGGGGCCTTCTTTCTAATTATAAGAGGGCATAGAAAGAAGAAATCTCACTAACAGCAAATACACACAGAATGAATATGAGATTAAATGGGTTGTACTGGCTACATAAAAGCTGTAAAACTTGATAAGAAAGGGATGATATAACTTGCCAAACATCCCCTACACATTACAAATAAAACCAGGCGCATAGCAGTATCATCCATGGAATACAAGATGAGAAAAAAATACATTTAAAGGAGATCTAAGACAAAGGAGAACATTCTAAGGTGCATCTTAGTTGGATATATTTATTCTATAACTGTTCTGGAAAAGCTAGGACATTATTAAGTTACTATACAATTTGATATTAAAAAACTATTATGTAGCAAATGCAAAACCTATATGACTTGTATAAGGCTTAAGGGGAAAACTACATACAGTACTTATAAACAATCTTGAAAATCTCCAGAGATTACTCTTAACCTGTGGCATGTAAATTTTGCTTTTATTTGTAATAAAAACAAAAAGGAAATTTTGATTGTAGCTATTGGAAGACAGCACCATGCTGGTCTGATAACTCTTAAGCTAAGATTTACACTAGCCTACTTTCAGGTTTTCCTGGGGATTTCAGATGCTACAAAGAGTGTCCCCACATTAGAGCAAATCGTGGAAATTTACAAGATTGTAATTCATTTTATTTCACATGGGCTGGTACCCTTTTGACAGGTCTATAAAATCTCAGTGTTTATAGTTCATGCGTATATAATATCACATTACACCTCTTAACCCAGATAAACTGGCAAGAATGCTGAAGCTCAATGTGCAAAGATTGCCTTTATCTCTTAAAGCTGTCATTTTAATTTTCCACACAGACAATGCTATGGATGTGAGATGACTTAAGTTTCTGGTGTCTGTAAGACCACAATCTTCTAATGTTTCTAATTTAGTACCTAATCAAGTTGCTTTGCATTCAGTATTGTTATCTTGATTTATGTGAATCGGTATATGCTGCTCTCTTTAGCACAACCCAAGGAACAGTGCATTTTACAGCATTCTAAATGCAAATCCTGTTGCTGGACTTATACTGTGATCACACCAATCAAAAATACCTTAAAATGGCACGTGAGGCACAGGTGGAACTGACCCTGATGCCCTGCAGGATGCAGTGACCCTGCTCGAGTGCTG
>CAJQZJ010033689.1:2112743-2155316 GCA_907164525.1 Lophiomys imhausi | reverse complement strand
ATGCAGTGACCCTGCTCGAGTGCTGGAGCGGGGCACTGACCCTGAAGTCCTGCAGGATGCAGTGACCCTGCTCGAGTGCTGGAGCGGGGCACAATTCTAAGCTTGCAGTTTCAAAGTTACCTTGTACAGTGTTGGAATTAAATGCCCCGTTAATACAAAGGAAACTTTCCCCTATCACAAAATCTAATCAAATGTAATATGTCTATATTGTAAGTACCATTTCGTGACTATTATAGTTCAAGATTCTAATTATGAGTTCAGTTCATAAAAAGAAAATTGGCTTTCACATGAGCAGCATTTTCAGTCAGAAATGGTAAGCACCCATTTAAGTACACAGGTTTCAAGTCATTATTCTCTTTATTTCTATGCCCATTAGAGGTCAAATTCAACCCTCACATGCTGATATTCAGTGCCCTGTGCACTCACGTTTATGCACATTTCCTGGGCTCAGCATAACTTTGAAAAATAGGAAAATGATTCTGGGGGATTGGGGGTGGAGAACAACTGTTCATGTAGTAGGTTTTTAAAAAATTCTCTGAAGAACTCTAAACATAGAATTAAACCATGTCAATCTAAGTGCAGCTGAAAATCCAGTGTGTGCTTTTGCAGAACATTCTACAGTTTCCCACACAGGCAACTGCTCTGCCCCCAGTTAGCTCAAGGCCAGCAAAACTTAAAACTACTATTTTGCCAAGAGCACAGACTGTATTCTACCCAACATTAGAAAATCTTGAATACTGCTATTTCAGAAAAAAACTTAAAATATCCAGTTCTAAAAACTGCACAAATTAAAAAAATAAAAACCTTACTCATTTGCATTTTTTTGCTTTTAGAAGCAAAACAAAAATAATGTATAGGTTTACAGACAAAAATCCTGGTGCTGTGGCTAAATCAAAAGATGTTTCAAGTTTAGCCATTTGGTTACCTGGGGGTAATGTGGTGTCAGCGAGCTCTCATTGGCGCTTGCACTGTGAATCCTGAGCGGCTTTGAATGCGCGTCCTCTCTAACTCCACACCAGAGCATTCATTGCTTTTAACTGGAGCTTGAGAAGAACAGCCTACTCAGCTGAGATCAGCTCTTCAGTAATGACCAGAAAGTGTCTGTCCTGAACAAAGCTGATCCTCCTGCGGGGCAGAGGGCCAGAAGGAAAATGCACACAACTTGCTTTAGGTCCCTAGAAGGAATAAAGGGGAAATTTTTGAAAACTTAATTAGGACTTTGGAGAGGAGTATTACAAAGTACAAGCAGGTAGGGAGGAGTAGACTTTAGACAGGAAAAAGAAGTCATCTTTCTATCTGTGTGGCAGAAAGTTGAGACTGTTGGACTGTTGAAAGCCAAATACAGACCCAATTAATTTGTTTCTGTCTTAGTAGAATGCACTTTCCCATGCAATAGAATACAGCAATGGATGAACTATGTTCAAAACACTAACCTTCATGTTCACAATAACCAGGACATGATTATACTTCATTAAGTAATTTTAAAATTAATTTGCACACAAAAAAGTGCTTTTCTTGAACTTATTTTCTCTCAGACTTCAGAAAATACAGTCACAATTTTTCCAATGATATGTAAATAAGAATGTTTGTTAAATGAAATCAAGGGAAAATAATTTTAATACAATACTCACACGTATTGTGACAAGTGCAGAGAACTAAGCCTTTGGCAGTATTTAGACACTGTATACGTGGAACACCTTGATAATTTATGGTTCAGTGACAGAAAGCAACACATGAAGACATTGCAGGAATTTAAGGTCTTTTTGAAACAATGATCGATCCAGGTGGAAAAGGAAAACCTATGGACTAGGCAAGCATTCATGCTTTATGTTTCTTTGAGTCCTAACTTGAAATTAACATGGTACTTCCATTCCTCACCAATTATTCTCTGGAAGTTATTTATGACGTCAGTCACCACTGTTCCACAGCACAGAGGCTGGGAGCAGGTTGTAGAATTCTCAGATCCAAAGTAAAGCGCGCCAGATAAATAGTAAGAGGCCTGGAAGGATCGACACAAGCCACGTGGAAATCAAATGAAGGCAATGGAGCCATGTACTTCAGAGAAGGGAAAGTGGAACAAAGATCACACATCATCTTCATGAGAATCTCTGAAAGTCACAAGGGTCCTCATTTAGCTTTAGCCACTGGACAGAACTGGAAGTATTGGAAAATTATTGAAATCTAGAAGAGTTGGGGTGGTAGCTACCACACTAAACAGTAGAACAAGAACAAAATGAATGAGCAGGAGGCTGCTGTAGGTGGTTTCATTTAATTATATTACTTCCATTTCAAGTAAAAGGTACATGAGAATGAAACAGGTTTCAGAAATCGTGACAGATTTACATGTAGTTTTTACACACAAAATACTCTTTGAAATAAGAAATTTAGGAAAAAATTGATGAATTCTCTCCAACAGCAAAGACTCTAACAGTTATGTCGTCACTAACACCTCACTCTGTGGTCTCATGGTTTCAACACTATCCTATTCCTCTTTCTCCAGAATATTTTATGAAATATGTAGTTTTTAAATAATACAGGATTGAGAAAGATGTCTCTGTGGAAAGACAGCTACATAAAAGTAGACGCTAATGACAAAAGAGTAAAAATTAATATTGGAAATCAATACTTAGGATAATTCAAAATTTTTCTTTGTAACTATTAGTGATTTGGTCATTTCATATAAGTATACATTGATATTTGTATTTTATAATGTTTTCTTGAAACATAGACCATTTTGTAAAACACTTTAAATGAATATACTAATTCTCATATTCACCAAAAATAGTTTCAGTTTGGAGTTCTAACACACAATATACAATTGACATAAAATTCAGAGCTTCAATTTCCTATGCTGCAAAACAAGGTATTTGTGCTACTTAATTCACTGTTTAAAAAAAATCAATAATGTAAACTATATAAAACTGATCATTTGCAAACATCTATGTGATCACCATAGCAACAAATAATTATCGATCCTTCACCAAATGCCAGCTACTCCGCTCTGTTCAGTTATTAGCATGCATAATTTTATTTTAATGTTCCCAATTTTCTGTATTATTGTTTGAATTTTAAAATAAATATAGCAAAGTAAATACTACTAATATTACTTTTAATTTGATAGGCAAAGCAAAGCTTACAAAACAATGTATTTTCCTCAAAGTATACATACCTTAAATAGCTATAAGGAACTTAAACCAATACCTTGAAATTCTAAGTTATGCAAACTTGACTCATCATTACATTGCTGTTCATATTAATCTCCACTAAGATGGTGGTGCTTAGATCTTATTTTATATTTTCAAAGATATAAAGATTTCAAATTGTGGTACATAGGACAAGCACTTATCTTTTTTTTTTTGTTGTTGTTGTTTTTTTTTTGGTGTTTTAGTTAGGATTTTATTGCTGTGAAGAGGCATCATGACCATGCCAACTCTAATAAAGAAAAACATCTAATTGGGTTGGCTTACAGTTTCAAAGGTTTAGTCCATTGTCATCATGGCTGTAAACATGGTGGCAAGCTGGCAGACATGGTGCTAGAGAAGGAGCTGAGAGTTCTACATCTTGATCTGTGGTCAGCAAAAGGAGACTTTGTGCCACACTGGGCATAGCTTGAACATAAGATCTCAAAGCCTGCCTCCACAGTGACACACTCCCTCCAACAAGGACATACCTACCCCACATCTCCTAATAGTACCAAACCCTATGGGTTGCACACTCAAACACATGAGTCTATGGAGGCCATTCCTATTCAAACCACCACCACACTTGGTTAACCTCATATTCTTTGTAACTCATGTTGAGTTAGTTTGCCTAGTAGGGCTGGAAATGTTGTTCTCTGCACTAATTACTCACTCATTACTGTGACAGAACACCCAATAGAAGCAACCTAAGGGAGGAAGAGTTTATTTTCGCTCACAGTTTGTGAGCTACAGTCCATTGTGACAGAGACGGCTTGGCATTTGAAACATCTGTGGCAGCAGGAACATAAAGCTGCTTGTTCACTTCTCCATGAATAAGGAAGCAGAAGTCTTGAGCTGGAACTTGGACTGCCTATAACACTCTGTCCCCACCCTTGTGGCTACACCTTGTTCAAAAGATTCTACAACCTCCCAAGGGGACCAAGCATTCAAACACGTAAGCCTGTAGGAGACCTTTTAGGTGCCAACCAATACAGACACGTGGGTTGCAGTTGCCAAAGTTATCTCAGGGAAGGGCTGCATGTGACAGACGAAGGGACATATGTGTGCAATCTGTATTTGCCTTGCTTGAGATGGCTGCTGGAGCCCAGAAATGGCAGTGTCCCTGGCAGTGGAATGAGCAGTATTCAGGCACATGTAGCTGTATTACTTCAAGTTACATCTCCATCACAGTCACCTCCCTCTACCCCTCCCGGTCCCACCCTCCTACGCTCTCCTCCTTCTCCCAGAACTCATAATTCTTTTCTTTGAATAATTAGTCCACAATTATGAAAATTATAAGGTATAACATACTTTCCTAAATTCCAGTCCATACATATTTGGCAACTGATATTAATGTTCTATTATCAATCTCCATGGATTTAAAGTTCTATACCTAATTCCTTTTCCATCATAACTTGCATTACCAATTTAAAAACATCTTCTTAGACCTAGAACATCTTCTTAATTTCTATGCAACTTAAAATTTAACTGTGAGACTATAACCATCTAGCCTTCAACCACATCAGAGACCTGAGAAGGATAAATATATCTGATTATACAGGAAGTGCAGAGACAGCAGCTTCCAAAACTAAGAAATGACAGACAACTGGCTGCCTGGACAGTCCTCAATTTCTCCCAATACATTAAAGCATCTATCTTCAGCCTTTTGTCCCAGTATCTCAAGCACATATCTTTAACTTTGTGGGTGTCTCCTTTGTGATGAGAAGTTGAGAAGTACATCACAGTGAAAACTAATATAAGTTGTATTTAGTTCAAAGCGAATCTCTTGGATAACATAAGAACATCTCAGTACAACCGAGTGTTCATTCCAATATTATCCCTGTCTCCCATAAGGAATCCCTACCAACTAGAATTTTCAGGATTGTGGCTTTCTGAGTTACTCATGCTTTTTTCCTTTCAGGCTATCTTACTATGAATGACTGTCACAAAAATTTCCTTTGCAGAGAATATTCAATGAAAGGCTAATATGCCTGAAAGGCAGAATCATAAAAGGTGAATTTTGGATTTTAATGTTTGTATTTAATCCATGTAACTTCTGTAAAAATGAAAGTTTAAAACATTATGATTATCTACTAGTGACATCCTAGAATACCATGAGAGATTCTACTTTGGCAAAATTTCAAAAACGATATCAGAGTATAAATTGAGTTTGGAGGAAGAAACAGATACAAGATCACCTAGTTTAAGAGAAACATTAATGGAAGTTATGGAAAGAGGACATTTGGAAGGATGTAAATAGGATTGTGTTTTTTTTTTTTCTTACTCCATTAAATATAGGAGTGTAGTCCCCAAACTTCTGGATATATAAGAAATCCCCAATAAATCTGAAAAAAAAACCCACATCATCAGTTGGGAATATTTGTCCTTTAGTGATTGTAGCAACATTAAAAATGTAGACCCTTGTAGTACCCAAAGGTGCTAAGAGGCTGGGAGATGAGCAGCTAATGTACTTGCCGCTTGTGCAGACAGCCAGATTACATTCTGAACACCAACATATAATAGCTCATAATCACATGTGATTAAAGGCAATCTGACACCCTTTTTTAGCTTACAATGGCCCCTGAACATTCATGGAACTCATGCAGATCAAGACACACACACACACACACACACACACACACACACACACACACACACATTATAAAACTACTCTCTGAAAAGTCTAGCTTTAATGATGATGGTTAGGATAGAGAAGACAGTTTGGTCCTCTAGTGTATAGAGAGATGGTAACCTTAAAACACTGGCAAAAGTAATAACTCTAATTCCATCTTTACATCTTACATATAAATAAGCACACAAGAAAATAAGCCAAATGAAATTAAATACTTCAAATCTGCCTTCCACTTAAAAATTTAATAGAAACATAGATACTAAATATGTTAATGGTGAGGACTCCAAAACAGTGGTATCTGAGACTAATCCTGAATCACCTCAAGAAAAACCCAAGTCATCGGGCAGATTTCTCCATGAGATATGAACTTCAATATTCCCTTGAGAGCTCAGACTGCAGTGAAAGGAGCGTTCCTAAAAATAGAGGGATAGGGTGGGATGATGGGACCAGGAGGGGAGAAGGAAGTGGGGGGTTGTGATAGAGATGTAACTTGAATTAATAAATAGATGTTAAAAAAAGAAATAAAATAAATAATAATAAAAATAGAGGGATGTCCAGCAGAGGAGATGGCCCAGTTGGTAAAGGGCATTTCTGAAAGTGGGAGAGCCTGGGTCAGGTCATCAGGACTGATGAAGTAGTCTTGGGTGCTCACATGTGTCTGTAATCTCAAAGCTGAGAATGAAGAGAGACAATCCTGGAGCTTCGTTGGCTGACAATTCAGAAGAAACAGTGGCCTCCATGTTCACTGAGGGACTTTGCATCATAAAATAAGCTACAGAGTGATGGAGGAAAACATCCCAACACCAACCGATCCATCAAGGTGACAAAAACAAAACAAACAGCTGAAATCCAGCTATAGCTTGTGGAGACACAGCAACAGTAAAGGCTAAGATAAGTCATAAGTGAAGGTCAGAGCACAATGATAATTTTGACTCTGTCTTTCTGATCATCTCAATCTGATCAGAATAAATTTAGAACTCTAAAAGTTTTCTTGCAGGAACCCAGAAGACAAAAGTAGAAAGGGTGACTGCACCAGTTACTTTAGACATGTGCTACTACTTTATATTCATGGTGTTGGGGTCTGATAACATGCTATTTCAGAATATCATTTCTATTTTTAATATTTGTGATGATGGAAATCAATCTTAAGGAGTTGCATTTGCTAGTCAAGCGTTCTATCTCTCAAGCTTGGCCACCAAACTTTCTCTTATGTTTGAAACATAGATGAAGATACATTCTCTGCTCAAAGTATGCTAATACGATCTGGATGTTAGACTTTCTGGCTTATAAAATTTGTTTTTCTCCCATTGTCAGCATTCCTTAACTTCTTGTAGTTCTTTATGTAGGGTTGAGGTCTCATAGGCTTTCTCCATTACTTTGGCATATCTATGGTTGTTGTCCTTATATACCCTTATATTTATGTATAATAAGGTAAAAGAGTGTGATATTAATAGAAACTAATCTATATACTTAACACAGTCAAAATTGAATGCAGATTAAACATCGTTAGACAATTAATAATTCATTAGATATGGTGGTGCATACCTTTAATGCCAACACCCCAGAGGCAGAGGTATGTGAATCTCTATGTGTTTGAGGCCAACACAGTCTAGAGAGTGAGTTGCAGACTAGGCAAGTCTACACAGGGAAATATTGTCTCAAAAATCAATGTCCTCTTCTCCTTCTCCACCAACTTGATTCTATCTTCAAATTTGATGTGTGTACTATCTTCAAAAATTCAAAATTTAGGAATACAGTGAACTATTTAGGAAAATACTATGAAAAAAATTTCCTAATATCAAATTAACCAATATTCTTTGAAATCTATACATAGTAAATTATTTCCAAAGATAATGCACTTAATATTTGTTAGATTATCACAAAATGTTGTGTTATTTATAATTTTGTGCCTATCTGTGTTGAAATATTCTAAGGTAGAAGATGTTATTTAAACTAACATGCTGTAGATAAAATGCATAAATATTATTGTGGTACAATTGAGCCAAGAACATGGAGGCTGTATGAAAGGAAAATGGTTATAAAATGTAAAATATGGGACTGAAAAGAATGTTTAATTGTCTTAGTTGGGGTTCCTATTGCTGCAACAAAACACCATGACCACAAAACAAGTTAGGGAGGAAAGAATTTATTCAGTTTTCACTTCCATATTGCTGTTTATCACCAAAGGAAGTCAGGACAGGAACTCAGCAGGACAGTCAGTAGTCTGGAGGCAGGAACTGATACAGAGGGTATAGAAGGGTGGTACTTACTGGCTTGCTTCATTCACATGGCTTGCTCAACTTGCTTTCTTATATAACACAGGACTACCAGCATAGGTATGGCACCATCTACAATGGGCTGCTAGACTCTGCATCAGGGTTTGATTACTAATTGAGAAAATGCCTTAGAGTTAGATCTTATGGAGGCATTTCCTCAATTGAGTCTAGTTTCTCTCTGATAAATTTAGTGTCAATTTGACACAAAACCAGCCAGTATGTTAATGGTTAAGAGAAATTACTGCTCTTGTAGAAGACAAAGCCCACCATCAACAACTCAAAACAAAGTGTATTTCCATTTCCAGAGGATCTAATGCTCTCTCTGACCTCAGTGGGCATAGAAACACTGTGCAAATATCCCAAACACACATATACATTAATATTTTAAAATAACATGAATCTTTAAAATAAATAAATAAAAATTTAAAGGGATGACTATGTACTGTTACAATAATTTTATTTTTTTATGGTCAGGGTTATCTTAGCTTTCTATGCATGTGCCTTTATCCCAAGTTTGTATCATTAATATTTTTCTGGAAACCATTGTCTATTAAGGAGAAAATATGAAAATTTCTGTCTCCATTCTCAGGGATTATTTTAATTATCACCCTAATATTAAGTAGGAAACTTCTTCATCTTATAATATTTCACTGTTAAGAACTTAATGTCAGCTGGGAGACAATGGTATAATATTTTAGTGCCTGGACTCAGAGGCATAGGCAGGTAGATTTTGAGGCCAGCCTGGTGTACAGAGTGAGTTATAAGACAGCCAGGGTTATGCAGAGAAACCCTGTCCCAAAAAAACAAAATAAATAAACAGAAAAACCGCAACAAATCATAACAACAACTGAAAAAAATAATCTTTTTTTTTTTACACTGCACAGTGGGCTTTTAGTTCATCATATGAAACACTAAATGGTTATACTGAATGACTTCTCTCAAAAATAAAATATAGTTTTTCTATATAAATTATTCTAATTTTAAAAAATAAAGGAATATAAGACATGTCCCCAAACACATACGCATGAATAAATATAAGATGAAATAGACATGTTTTCATATCTCATGTAACTTGAAGAACTTTAGACATTTATACAAAGTGCCAGTAATTATGAGTTCAATGATTTTTCCTAGTACATTGAAAATATTTCATTAACTAGTCATTTATTTACAATAAGGTTGATTTGGTTTTTTTGTTTTGTTTTTTTACTGTATGCAATGTTATAGCTGTGGTGCTAGGAGGTAGTTTACCTGAATTATTTCATGGTACTCCTACTTCCTGGCTCTGTGTGTTTCAGAAACTCTAACCTACTCTGATATTAAATACTAATGTGTAAAATGGAGGAAGTATCAGATCTGTTTGATTAGGGTTTTGAAAACTATATTAATGGGTATAAGTAAAATTAAGATGGTACCCATTATAGAAATGATGAATTAGATATTATCATTAAGATATTTGAAAATATATTTAATAAGAAATCACTCTGTACTGGACACTATCCATTGCATTAAAGTTTTTTGTGGTTCCTAATTTGATGTGAAATATCACTGTTAATGGTGAACTACTGAGTTTGCTAAGCAACTTGCTTTATGAATATAAAAGCTTATAATCCCAAGAGATAGTGGGAAAGTATCATGAGTATTGAGGTGACTATAAACCTCTAATAGTATTAGGATAAAAAAAAGCAAACCGGGTTATAATGAGAAGCATAAAAGATGAAAGTAGACTAGCTTAGATCATGTAAGCCAAAAGGTGACCATGCCCAACAGTGGGAATGTATGCACTGATGAGATATGCCAAGGGAATACTCCATGCAAAGTGTGAGCCATCTGACATAACATATGGTAAAAGTAATTTTTTCCATAAGATGTAACAGAATCCATTGACACATTTCTAAGGTATAAATTATGGGGATAGGTTAATTGCTAATTTTGTGCTGGTTAAGGGAAATGAAGGGACCTCTTCTATCAGGATCTGGGAGTAAAAACTACAGATTTTATGGAGCTCCTTTACACAAGAATAATCAAGGAAGACATTTATGTACTCCTTTGTGTATTCACATAGCAGAGGCTTTATATAACTTACTAAGTCTACATATTCCTAGTAACTCAGCCATATGAACTACATTCTTTTGTTTTCTAATCACTGTGACAAATGTGTGGCATAGGAAGGGTTGATTTTTCTCACAATTCAAGGGGTACATTTAGAAACCATACAAGTGTTTTTACAGACTAATTTTGTGTCTTTAAAAATCAGTCATTGAAAAGTATTGCATTTATTATATATTTTAATTTCACCCTTCTAATGATTTGTGCTTATTTTACTGTCTAAGTCTGTAATCCATGGAGAATTGGAAAGTTTAACAAACTTATACTGGGTTGTTTCCTGTTTCTAGCTATTAAAAATAAAGAATGTAGTTGAAATGTTCTTGGTTTTTGGTGAGGAATCTTTTGGATGGATGCCCAGGAGTGGTATGGCTGGGTCTTGAGGTAGAACTATTCCAAGTTTTCTAAGATTTGTCAGACTGATTTCCATAGTGGCTGTACAAGTTTGCACTTCCACCAGCAATGGAAGAGTGTTCCCCTTTCCACAACCTTGCCAGAATGTGCTGTCATTTTAATTTTTTTTAATAATTTATTTTTTATTTCTTCAAGTTACATCTCAATCACAATCCCCTCCCTACTCCCCCCTCCAGTCCCACCCTTCCCCCCTCCTCCCCCTCAACCCCCCATCCTCTTCCCTTCTTTTTTTTTTTTTTAGTTTAAGGTATTTCTTTTTCCCCCCAACAGCTCTCCCTTTCAGTCCAAAAAATGGTTCTTTTTCTTATAACTATAAATACAATACAAAACAACAGAAATAAATAGGCCATAATTATAAGAGTTATATGGCTTAGCATACATTCCCAATGTCCAGTCCATATGTATTTGGCACCTGACTTTAACATTCTACTATCTAACCATCTCCCTTACAAATGGATATTAACCATACATCAGAGGATAACTATCCTACAACCCACACACCCAAATAGATAGGAACCTAGCATATCTATCCTAGGAAAAATTCTACCCACCAGTGAGTCATGGAATCTGCTGCAGGTTAGTGGAACCCCACACCCTAGATGGTGTGCCTTATCAAGCTCCAGTACGAGTGGAAGCTCTTGGGCCTCACATGACGCAAGATCTGAGGGAGTATGATATGTGAGGACCCACCTCATCTGAGGAGAAGGAGAGTACCAAGTAGAGGAACAAGGAGGGAGGGAGGGAGGGAGGGAGGGAGGGAAGGAGAGAGGAAGGGAGGCGCCAAGAGGGGAGGAGGGAGGAAACTATGTTCTAGAAGTAAATAATACTTTTTTAAGAAAAGAGTTAATAAGCTTAAAAATATAATAAAAATACAATATAAAATTTTCAAACTAGAATTTACCTTACTGGCATGAAAGGAAAATGGCCTTAATTTCAGATTAGAATGTCATTTGAATTTTTGATCTTAGCCATTCTGACAGGTGTGAGATGGAACCTCAGCGTCATCTTGAGTTGAATTTCTCTGATGATTAAGGATGTTGAGCATTTCTTCAAGTGTCTCTCAGTCATTAGAGATTCTTCTTGGTTTAGCTCCTTACTGAACTTTTTGTTTGGATTATTTGGTTTCTTTGGTGTTTGATTTCTTGAGTTTTTTATAACTTTTGGATATTAGCCCTTTGTAGGAATTGGTATCAGTGAAGATCTTTTCCCAGTCTATAGACTGCCATTTTATTCCAATGACAGTGTCCTTTGCCTTACAGAAGCTTTTCAGTTTCAAAAGGTCCCACTTGATTCTTGGTCTTAGAGTCTGAGCTATTGATGCTCTGTTCAGGAAGTTGTCACCTGTGCCAATAAGTTCGAGGCTTTTCCCCACTTTCTCTCTATTAAATAAAAAACTGTGGTACATTTGCACAATGGAATACTACTCAGCTATTAGAAATAAGGAAATCATGTAATTTACTACCAAAACAATGGAAGTAGAACACCTCATCCTCAGTGAGCTAACACAGACTCAGAAAGATACACATGGCATCCATTCACTTATAACTGGATTTTAGCCATATAATACAGGATAACTATACTACCACCAACAGACCCAAAGGTACAAAAACATAGACTGTGTTACCTGCTGCTAGTGGGACACTTTGTCCTAGTGGAGCTGCCATGTAGGCTCCCAGTATAAGAGAAAGCTCTTAGCCCTCATATGACTACTGAACTGAGGGGGGATGATATGTGGGGGCATCCCACACCAGAGGAGTAGGATAGGGGAGGCAGGGTAGAAGGTGGGAGGGTGTAACTGTGAGGTGTGGAAGGCAGGGACTATGATGGAAATGTAACTTGAAGTGATAATGAAATGTAATAAAACAAACAAACAAACAAACAAAACTTATACTGTTTGTCACTGACAGAAGTATTTTCTAAAAATCTTCTATGCTTGGGAAGGAAGTTCAGGAATTATTGTCAGATAAATATAAAAGTGAATCCAGTAGAACATGAAAATGCAGAAATCTCAGGAGTACTCCATCTTATAGTGTTTGCTGAAAAGTATGTTGATCTGAGGCTAAATTCCCACCACCAGCATGAGAATGTAGGAATGGACATGTACAGCGGTTACCTCAGAGCTTTCGAAGGCAAAGATTGAGGATTCCTTTTGCCAGTCCTGCTTCAGGTATGCTGAGAGACCCTGTCTCAAAGGCACAAGCCTCAGAATGGTAGCGCAGGGCACTAAACATCTTCCTGCAATTTCCATGTGCTGAGAGGTACACATATGTGTGTACACACATACTCCACACACGTACAGTTACAAAAGCTATAGGTGACAATATAAAGAACACAAACAATTAAATTGTAGAGAACATAGCAAATTGGAAATAATAATTCACAAATGTAAAAATAGAAAGTAAAAATTTTAACAGGAAATGCGATCTCTAAATGTGAAAGGGTAAAAGAGAAACACAATGCAAGAAAATTAAATATAGATATATTAATAATGAGGAAATATACATAAGGAAGATGTTCCATAACAGCGTTATAATGAATTAAAGCCTAGAATATATTCTAAGCATTAGTCATTAAGAAACAGTCCTACATAATGAGATTTAGAAAGTTTATTAACAAAGGAAAAATTACTGAGAAAAAATGTATCAAGCAAAGGTAAAACCACAAATGAGATGCTGTTGTTTATTTTTTAAGCAAAATAGATGGTTTATGAATAAGCAGACACTATTTATTGACAAGCAATGAAGTTTATCAGAGTTAAGTTTTACTAGTGTATACAGTGGATAGAATTGAACATTAAAAATTTGAAGGAGAAATGTTCAATGTTAATAAACCCAGAATTCAGTGTATGAATGATAAAAGAATACTAATACTATTTCCAGGAGTAGAATTAAAAGCAGACTATAACCTACTATCTACTACTTAGGATGGACAAACAAACACAAAATGCTCACTAACCATGATGTGAGCAAATAGAATCCATGATTACATGTGAATATTCTGTACTTGTAAATCTAACAGAACCAGAAATGTTTATGAATGATTTCTATTGTATATCAATCACTGTTATACTTTCCAAACAGTGGAGTGACTGATAGCTTTTTAAGGAGATTGACATGCAAACTTAATATTAGAAATTAATAAGAGTATCAAAATTCAAGTTTATCCTCTCAGCAACTTGAGGACTAAACACATAATTATATACTACATCAACAAAATTGATATTCAAAGAAACTATGAACTTTATTCTCAGTTTTTTTATTGTTCACCTCAAGCAAAGAGATCCATGTAACTAATGTCAACTTTTTAAAAAGCAACTACCATAGATTACAACAATAAAACATGTGTTAAAAAATAATAGTTCAGTAGAATATCCTATTCTAATAAAAGAGCATCCTGTAATTCTAGTAATAAAACAGGCAGTCTTCAAACCAGTAATGAGATCCTTGCAAAATCTGTTATTGTATTCAGCCTAGAAATGTCAGAAGTATGTAATGTTTGGAGTAAAATGAGGAACCCTGATGCAACAGATCTACACAGTGTATGTGTGTGTGAGTATATCTAGATCTATGTATGTGTGCGTGTGCATGTGTGTGTGCATGTTTACATGAATGTGACATGTGTGTTATCTTCTAGGTATCTATATATTTATCTGGACATTATTATAGCATGATTTTTATAAATATAACTGTATATATGAATATAAAATATTTAATATCATACAAATTTAGACTATTAAGCACAAAGCTACATAAAGGTGAAGTTGTTCCTTGCTAATACAATTTATAACAATTCAGTCAACAGCCTGTAGTTGAATGGCAAATGTTAATGTAAATTATATATAAAATATTTAATATATAAAGCAACTAATAATATATGCTTGTCTGGGGGTGGCAAGGTGGCAGTGATAACTTCGACACATTCTGATCATCAGGGAGACCTACTGGACCACCGCAGAAATATATTCCTTCTGAATGGCAGTTTATGAGGCACAAGCCTATTTGGGCCTGCCCAGCAAAGCCAGGGACAATAAGGAATCTGTATTGGAAATATAGACACTAGAAGAATGGAGACACCAGACACGGAACACTTCTTGCCAGGAGACTGCACTTTCTGCCACAGTGGAAGAGCCGGCAGATAACATCATCTCAGGACATCAGGTGGTGTTTTCAACCTCCAAGCAGAAGTTCTCCTCAGTTTCCTGAGCCTACAGCTTCCATGTTGTCATTCTGACAACAGTAGAAAGACCAGAGCCACTACAGTAAGACTTAGGGTGATTCTCCCTGAGATTTGCAGCATGACATCCTCTGGTTGACCAGTAACTAGGGGATTGAGCTGGCAGGTGTTAAGTGTCCCTGAGCCCAAGCACATTGTGGACAGGAGGTAGACTATATATTGGATCTCCCTGCCCCAACCTTGCCTGGCCCCTTGGCTGGGTTCTTCACTCTGCACTCAGGGTACAGCATCTATATATCACCCCAGAGCAGTGAAGCAGTTCTGGATCACTATGTGCAGTCAGAGAAACCAGGCTGCACTGGTTCACAGAGTTTCAATCAGAGAGGCACAGGCTGGTTCTGAGACTTGTCTGAGAGTAGACTGACAGGACCATGGCCACAGTCCTGACACCCTACCTACAGGGCACTGTTGGAAGCCTCTGCCGACCCAGGCAGGCTGCTGTGTAACACAGCGCCCCGATAGGAAAAAATGCGGCTGATATTTGTCCCTGAATCCAAGTGCTGTAGACACCTTGTGAACTCCATATTGGAACTTGTTGCCCACACCCAATTTGACAGGGCTCTCAGTCTACTACTTCAGTTACATCATCTAGATCTCGGTCCAGAGCAGTAAAGAAGTTCTTGACTGTTGCATGCTGCCTGAGCAGGTGGGCTGTACTGAACCAAAGAGCTTCTGACAGAGAGGCACAGGTTAATCCTGAGACCCCACAGAGAGTAGCTTGGGAGGACCAGAAACACCTAGCAAATTCCAGAAGCCATGCCAATGCAGGCAGGCTAGATTGGAGCACAGTGATTCTGGATGGGGAAGGCAGCTGAACTTCCCCGAATCCTAGCACTGTGGATAAGGTGTGAATTCCTCATCAGAAGTCCCTGACAGCACCTGCCTTGCCTCTCAGGCTACAACACAGACAGCTCTGACTCTGGAGCAGTGAAACAACCCCAGACCATTGCTCACTGTGTGGGTGATGTGGACTGCACCAGATTACAGTGCTTCTGGCTATAAGGTGCATGTTGAATCTGAGAACCCCCTGAAAGCAGCTGGGAAGGGCCAAGATCACTGTCCTGATGCATAAGCTGCAGGGTACCTGCAGCTCTAGCCTACACTCTGTGGCCTGCTAAACCTCACCAACATCACTAAGAAGACTAGCTGGATCTTAGGAAGATGAAGACCAGAATAACACATCCTACCCCAACCTCTGACATGAGTTCCCAATTGGGGCACAATAGGAGGGGTGAACTCTGTGAGGCACACTGAGAACCAACCCCCACACAAGGCCCCATCCAGCCTGTGGAGAGCTACAGATCACCAAGTTATACAGCCTCTACACCATAGTGCCCTTTTTGGCACCAAGCCCAGAAGGCACCAGGAGAAACAGCTAAAAAACAACCAGATGGCTAAAGGCCATCCAAAGAACAGAACTGACAAAAGTCAGGGAAATATGACTCTAAGAAAATTCAGCCATGCAAGTACAGCAAGCCTTGACCATCCCACCACAGCTGAAACACATGAAAATGATGAAAAATCTATACTTTGGAAAGTGGTAGAGTCCTTACAAGAAGAAAATAAATCCCTTAAAGAATTTAAAGAATCCACACTCTTACAAATGAAAGCAATGGAGAATTTAATTAGAAACATCCAAGCTAACTCAGTCAAAGATGAATGGGAAAAAGACAAGGCTATAATATATTTGAAAAATTGGCAGACAAAGATAACCAAATTGGACCAGGAAACATATAAAATGTATAAAACAGTTAAAGACTGGAAGTTAGAAATGGAAGCAATAAAGAAAACACAAGCAGAGATAATCCTGGAGGAGGAAAACCAAGGAAAGAGAACAGAAACTACAGACATGAGTATCACAAGTAGAATACAAGATGGAAGACAGAATCTCAGGCATGGAAGATTTGATTGCATAAATCACTACAACAACCAAACAAAATGAGAAATCTAAAAACGTTCTCATTCACAGCATCCAAGAAATCAAGGACTCAATCAAAAAACAGAACCTAAGAATTATAGGAATAGATGAAATAGAGGACTCCTGACTCCAAGGTCCAAGAAATATATTCAACAAAATCATAAAAGAATACTTCCCAAACCTAAAGAAAGAGATGCCCATACAATTCCAAGAGGCATACAGAACACCAAATAGATTAGACCAAAAAAGAAATTCCTTTCACCACATAATAATTGAAACTCCACATGTACAGAACAAAGAGAGAATATTAAAAACTGTAAGAGAAAAAGGGTCAAATAACATATAATGGGAGACCCATCATAATTACACCTGAATTCTCCTCAGAAACTTTAAAAGCCAAAAGGGCCTAGATACATGTCCTACAAGCCCTAAGAGACCATAGGTGCCAGTCCAGACTACTTTACCCAGCAAAACTTTCTATCAACATAGACAGAGAAAACATGATGTGACAAAACCAAATTTAAACAGTATCTATCCACAATTCAGCTCTACAGAAGATCCTAGAAGGAAAATTCCAATGAAGAAAAGATAACTACACCAAAGAAAACAAAGGAAACAAAAAAACACTGCTGCAGCTAAGTCAAAAGAAACACACAACCACCACTTTCATCAAAATAACAGGAAATAACAACTATGGTCATTAACATCCTTCAACATCAATGAACTCAATTCCCCAATGAAAAGACACAGGTTTACATAATGGATCCATAAACAAGACCCATCATATTGCTGCATACAAAAAAAAAAAGAAAAAAAATCTCACTAACAAAGATAGACTCTATCTCAAAGTAAAGGGCTGGTAAAAGGTTTTCCAAGCAAATGGTCCCAGGAAGCAAGCTGGAGTAGACATCCTTATATCAAGTAAAAGAGACTTTCAACTGAAATTAATCAAAAAAGATAGAGAAGGGCACTACATACTTTGTTAAAGGAAAAATTCATCAAGATGTCATCTCAATACTGAATATTTATGCCCCAAATACAAGGGCACCCACATTTGTAAAAGAAACTCTTCTAAAGTTTAAACAACACATCAATACACACATTATTTGTGGGAGAATTCAATACTCCACTCACACAAATGGACAGAAACCGAACACAGAAATAATGAGACTAACAGAGGTCATGAACCAAATGGACCTAAAAGATATCTACAGAACATTTCACCCTAACACAAAAAAATACACCTTCTTTTCAGCACCTAATGGAAACTTCTCCAAAATTTACCATATAGTCAGACACAAAGCAAGCCTTACAGACACAAGAAAATTGAAATAACCTCTTGTATATTACCAGACCACCATGGATTAAAGCTGAACTTCAACAACAACAGAAATAACAAAAAGCCTACACATTCATGAAAACTGAACAATTTTCTATTCAATGACCAATGGGTCAGAGAACAAATAAAGAATAAATCAAAGAGTTCCTAAAATCCAACTAAAACAAAGGCACAACATACCCAAACCTGGGACACAATGAAAGCAGTGCTACAAGGAAATTTCATAGCCTTCAACAAAGTGACTTCAAAAAGAAAATTGTGAAAGCTCATATTAGCAACAACAGCAAAACTGAAAGATCTAGGAAAAAAAATAAAAGAAGCAAACACTCCCAAGAGGAGGAGAAGGCAGAAAATCATCAAACTTAAGGCTGAAACCAACTTAGAAAGAAAATGAACAATGGAAAGAATAAATAAAACCAAGAGTTAGTTCTTTGAGAAAATCAACAAAATAGATAAACCTTTAGCCAAACTGATGAAAAGACATAGGGAAAATACCCAAATCAACAAAATCAGAAATGAAAAGGTACAAATAACAATAGATATCAAAGAAATCCAGAAAAATTTTAGGTCTTACTTCAAAGATCTGTACTCCACAAAATTTGAAAAACTAAGTGAAATGAACAATTTTCTTGATAGATTCCCCCTACCAAAGATAAATCAAGATGAGATTAACAAATCCTTAAAATAGTCCTATAACCCCTAAGAAAACAGAAAAAGACACTAAAAGTCTCCCAACCAAAAAAAGTCCTGGTCCAGATGGTTTCAGCACAGAATTCTACCAGACCTTCAAAGAAGAGCTAATACCAATAATCTCCAAACTCTTCCTCAAAATAGAAACAGAAGGAACTCTGCTTAACTCATTCTACGAGGCCACAGTCTTTTCCTCATGAAGATAGACACAAAAAGTACTTAAACTACTTGCAAACCAAATCTAATAACACATCAAAAGCATCATACACCATGACCAAGCAGGATTAATCCCAGGAATGCTGGGGTGATTCAACATATGAAAATCCATCAATGTAATCCAGCATATAAACAAGCTGAAAGAAAAAAAAAAAAAAAACATGATCATCTTGTTAGATGCTGAAAAGGCTTTTTACAAGATCAAACACCTCTATGCTAAAAGTCCTGGAGAGGAGTACCATACAAGAATCATACCTAGAAATAATAAAGGCAATATACAGCAAACGAGTAGCCCAACTAAGCTAGCTCTTAAGTCTATTACTCAAATATGACCCCATATATACATATGTCCCCTTGGACTGCCACTCTTCACGACATGCCGATGTTCCTGGCCATGTGGAATGAGGTTCTTTTCTCTAACCAATGGTGTGTGCCTCTTTCTTCCTGCTGCTGGCTGGAATGTCTTCTTCTTCCTGATGCTGGCTGGAATGCTTTCTTCTTCTGTCTAAAGCACAGGCTTCCTGCTCTAATCTCAGGAAGTCCCACCTTTCTCTGTCTTTGCTCAGTCTCAGGCCTCATCATTTTATTTAACCAACCAGAGTCAATATAAGTAACAGACAGCAAACAGGACCAATTAACATTTAGAATGTTTAACATTACCCCAACAATTCCCTCCTTTTGTCTAAAAAAAAAAGCTAAATTTTTAACTCTCATAGTAAAAACAATAAGAACAAATATTAAACAATCAAGAAAACCATATATAAAAGTTACACACATAATTTGTAGTTCGAAGCTGGACTTTGGTAGGAAAGTTCAGGGGTTTACTGATGTCCTGTCTGGAACAGTCTTTGAGACTGGGCCATCTCAGCAAGCTGTTTGAAGTTGTTCTGGATGCAGATTTTGGAGGAAACAGCTATTGAGGTAGTCTATGAGGCTGGATCATTTGGGTTACTTGTCTTGTCTACTTTGGATTCAGGTCCTGTTGTTCTGAAAATATATAATTTCTCACAAGTAACATATAGTTCTGCAGTTACCAAAATGCATTGGATGTTCAGGATGCACAAATCAATGAAGGAATATTTCCTGTTCTTTGAACAGAAGAAAGACATTTGTAAGTCTCCATTCATGCCATAAAAAGATGGCATGTAGTATCTTTCCTAGGGCAAATTGTCTTTTGGACAATAGAAGAAAAACAATTTTTTATTTTTCAAAAGAAATCTTGAAAATTTGAAACTAAAATTTATCTTTAAGTGTATATAAAGCATAATAATCGTAACTTTCTATCAATATCTATTATAACAAAACAACCTTAAATTTCTATCAATTTCTATTAATATAACAAAATAATCTTGTTTTTAATAATAAAAGAGACAAAAAATAGAGTGAGGGAAAGAAGAAAATCCCTGAATCCAATTCACAACACATAATATATATCCATTCATCCTAGACTACAACAAACAATTACAGCACATAACATAACACACACAAAAAACTTCGATCCCATCTTTTGGGAATGGAATGTAATATTTTTGGCTACCCTTCAAAAAATGAGATATTGGCCAATTCCTGGGAAAGTTACCTATAGTTTTTGTTGTCCAGTCTCTGTAGGATTGATCAGTTTTTGGACTAGCACTTTTAAAAATGATTTGCATGCAAAATTTTTTAAGAAAACAGTGATTGAAGGAGTATGTTAGGTTGAATCTTCTGGCCCATTTGTCTTGTTGTTATTGTCATTCAGTCCATGGCTCTGAAAATAAATTTTTGCTCTAAATTTGAACAAATGGAAGGCATAGAACAACTTTGTAAGTCCACTTTAAGGCATAAACTCTATCCATCCTGGATAAAAAATTGGAATATCATGAACACCATAAACTCTGTCCATCCTGGATAAACGATTACTATATGAGCTAAAAAAATTTAGCCTTTTTATTAGACAAAAGGAGGGAATTGTTGGGTAATGTTAAGCATTCTAAATGTTAATAAATTGGTCCTGCTTGCTGTCTGTTACTTACATTGACTCTGATTGGTTAAATAAAATGCCGTGGCCTGAGATTGGAAAAACACAGAGAAAGGTGGTACTTCCTGAGATTAGAGCAGGAAGCCTGTGCTTTAGACAGAGGATTAATTCTTTCCAGCTATGAGCAGCAGGAAGGAAGACACTGGCCATGGGTTAGGAAAAAGAACCTCATTCCACATGGCCAGGAACATCGGCATATCGTGGACTATGGCAGTCCAAGGGGACGTATGTATATATGGGGTCATATTTGGGTAATAGAATTAAGAGGTAGCTTAGATGGGCCAGGATTGCACAACTCAGGCCAAGGCTTGTTAAAATCCACGTGGTCTCTGTGTGCTCATTTATAATGGCTGCTTAAAGATTAACAACCGCCCAAACAATTAATGATAATATAAATACAGGTTAAATAGCTTAATTAGCTATATTTCTTTTTACAAAATTCTTTACATACCTTAAAAGAATAATTCTTAACTTCATATGGAATAACAAAAAACCCAGAATAGCTAAATCGATCCTGTACAAAAAAAAGCCCCAAAACAAAAACAAACAAACAAAAAATCTGGAGGTATCACCAATCCCTGATTTCAAGCTATACTACAGAGCAATAGTAATAAAAACAGCATAGTACTGGTATGGAAACAAACCAGTTTATCAATGGAATAGAATTAAAGACCCAGGAATAAATCCACACATCTATGGTCACTTAATTTTTGACAAAGAAGCCAAAATCGTACAGCGGAAAAAGGACAGCATCTTCAACAAATGGTGCTGGTCTAATTGGATGCCAACATGTAAAAGAATGCAAATTGAACCATACTTATCACCTTGCACAAAACTTACATCCAAGAGGATCACAGACCTTAACATAAAACTAGATACAAAAATCTAATAGAAGAGAAAGTGGGTAAAAGCCTCAAAAATCATTGGCACAGGTGACAACTTCCTGAACAAAAGAATAGCTCAGGGTCTAAGACCAACTATCAATAAATGGGACCTCTTGAAACTGAAAAACTTCTATAAGGCAAAGGAAATGTCATTTGAACAAAATGGCAACCTATAGATTGGAAAAAGATCTTTTCCAAACTTACATCTGACATAGGGCTAATATCCTTAATTTATGAAGAACTCAATAAATTAAACACAAAGAAACCAAATAATCCAATCAAAATATGGGGTACAGAGCTAAACCAAGAATTCACAAAGGAGGAATCTCAAATGGCTGAGACACATTTGAAGAAATGCTCAAAATCCTTAATCATCAGATAAATGCAACTCAAGATGACCCTGAGATTCGATCTCACACCTTTCAGAATAGCTAAGATCAAAACCTCAAATGACAGCACATACTGGCAAGGCTGTGGAGAAAGTAAAACACTCCTCTGTTTGCTGGTGGGAGTGCAAACTTGTACAACCACTATGGAAATCAGTGTGGCAATATCTTAGAAAACTTGAAATAGCTCTCTACCTCAAGACCCAGCCATACCACTTATGGGCATACATTCAAATGATTCCTCACCAAACCACAAAGACATATCCTCATCTATATTCATGGCAGCTTTATTTGTATTAGCTAGAGACTGGAAACAAACTAGGTGTACTTCAGCAAAGAATGAATAAAACAAACAAAACTGTGGTAAATTTACACAATGGAATACTACTGAGCTATCAGAACAAGGAAATCATGCAATTTTCAGCCTAATGGATGGAACTAGAAAATCTCATCCTGAGTGAGATAACCCCGACTCAGAAAGATGCACATGGCATCTATTGACTTGTAATTGTATTTTAGACATGTAGTACAGGATAACTATCCTACAACCAACACACCAAAAGGAATTGGAACATAGACCTTGCTACCTGTTAGTGGGACACTTTGCCCTAATAGAGTTCCCATATGGACTTCCAGGGCAAGAGTGTTGGTGAGATCTGGTTATCGCCCCTTCTGAGGCATTGTCTTCATTGGTTAATAGAAGTTGCGGATGGCCAATTAGCTGGGAAGAAAGAGTATAGGAAGGCAGGACTTCCAAAGATTAGAACAGGAACTCTGTATTTTCAACAGATGATTAGTTCATTCCACCAGGAGACATGGAAGCAGATAGACGTGTTTGAGATCACTGGAAGGTAATCACAGGCACATGGCAGTTTGGGATTAGGTGATCTGGGTTAATTTAGAGTAGTTACTTGAGACTCTGCCCAGATAATGGTTAGTGTTGAAACATTAAAACATCTTGGTGTATTTAATTATTGGGGAAAGGACTGTAGCAGCTTATAGGCCCTCAGTCCAAACAATGCAGGGTAATTGGACTCCCAGACTTGTAGATTCCCCTATAAACCAGGAGAATCTCCTGCCAAGCTGCTGGTTATTCTACCAGCCTAATATAACAACTTATATTAATTAACAGAGTTTAGGTTACAAATGGTGTAGGCCACCCTTGGTCCTGGGGCTCTTTCCCCAGGACAAATCAGACAACTGGCTAATGTGGGCCAGCTGCCCACTGCTCTGCCAAGCTGCTGGCTGCTCTGCTGGCCTAATCTTACAGTTTACACTTACTAATAACTACAATTGATAGTTAAGCCATTGCTAGGGGTCTTGATGAATGCTTTAAAAAATGGTGAACTTGATCATTTCCAAAGATATTGTAAGGCTGAAACCTCCAGAACTCGAAATGATAGGTGTTTAGACCCTGTAGAATATCGTCTTAAAGGGGAACAAACAGATTTTAATAACAATAGAAGGTTAAGGTATCCAGGATTTTCTACTCATTGTGGTAAAGGTAAACACTGGTTCCAGGATTGTAGAGCTAAAACAGATATCAGAGGTAATACATTGCTGGGAAATGAGGAAAAGAGGGGCCTACAGGTTCAAGGCCCCAAGCAAAACCTATGAACTGTTGTGCATCAGTCAGCCAGATGGAAATGAGCAGTCAGGCAGAAGAATAAAATTAACTATTGCAGATATTTTTCATGCTGCTGAAGGCAGTGCAGCTTTAGATCTGGCCACAGGTGAGACTATTACATTATCCAAACCAGATGAATGTTATAAGTTAACCACAGATATTTATGGTCCTTACCATTAGGGAAAGTAGGATTAATCTTAGGAAGAAGTGGATTAACTTTTTAAGGATTTACTCTGTTTTCATGTATTATAGATGGAGATTGCAAGGAAGAAATTAAAATTAAGGTATCAGTAAAGCAAGAGATGAAAATTAATGCAGGGAATAGAATTCCTCAGTTGGTGTTTTCACCTTATATGAAAGGGAACGCTGCTCCAGAGAAAGAACAGGAGCATTTGAGAGTAGTGGAAAACATGTGTATTTGCAAACAATGGTGAGTGATAAGAGACCAAAATTAAAAATACAAATGAATGGTATTGAACTAGAAGAATTGCTTGATACAGGAGCGGATGTCACTGTCCTCTCATAGGAGTCTTAGAATCCAAAATGGCCACTTCAAAAAATTCCTACACATTTTATAAAAATTGGTAAATTACCACATGTAAAATGAAGTGTACGATGGCTTAACTGTGTTGGACCAGAACAAAAAGGGAAGTTGAGACCTTATGTGGCTGATATACCCATAAATTTATGGGGAAGGGATCTTTTACAACAGTGGGGTACTCATATTAATATTCCTGCAATTCCTGAAATAAAAAATGATGAAATGATGGATGCCTTTGAGAAATGTATTGATATGAGTATTCAACAACAATTGCAAGCTATGTCTAGTGTCCAAACACAGGACACCCCAGATATTGAGTTTCCAAATTTATGCTAGGGGGCCACTGCTGAAATTCCAACAGCCCTACTCTTGAAATGGCTATCAAATAAACAAGTGTGGCAAGAGAAGTGGCCCTTAACAAAGGAAAAATTGGAGGCTCTTGAGCAATTGGTAAAAGAAAAATCAGCTGGAGGCTCATCATATAGAAGAGTCTATCAGCCCATGGAATTCTCCTGTGTTTGTGGTAAAAAATAAATCAGGTAAATGGAAAATGGTAACAGATTTAAAAGGTATGAATAGAGTAATACAACCTATGGGTCCTTTGCAGCCTGGTATACCTTTACTTTCTCTATTACTAAAGTCATGGCCTTTAATACTAATTGATTTAAAAGACTGATTTTCTCAATTCCACTGAATAAGAATGATATGGAAAGTTTTGGTTTCTCTGTACCTACTTTTAGTAACAGTAGACCAGTCAAGAGGTATCATTAGAAGATACTTCCACAGGTTTTGTTGAATAGTGCAACTCTGTGTCAATATTTTGTACAAAAACCATTAGGAATAATTCATAAACGGTTTCCTCAATCTATTATCTATCATTATATGGATGATATTTTGTTGACTGATTCTGATTTAGTTATTTTAGAGAACATAGTTAAGGAAATGCAAAGAACTCAACCACTATGAGGGTTAAAAATTGCTCCTGAAAAAAATACAAAGAGGAGATTCAATCAACTATTTGGGTTATAAAATAAGTCAACACAGAATAAGATCCACAAAAGGTACAGATACGTAGAGACCAATTGAAAACTCTTAATGATTTTCAAAAATTAATGGGAGATATAAATTGGGTAAGGGCCACACTTGGTTTAAGTATTTATGAGTTAAGTAATTTGTTTCAAACATTACAAGGGGATTCAAATCTAAACAGTCCAAGATGTTTAACTGCTGAAGCAGAAAAGGAATTAAGGTTGGTAGAACAAAGATTTCAAGATGCATACATAGATCAAATTGATCCTCTCCTTGATTGTAATTTGGTCATTTTACCATCAATTCATTCTCATAAAGGACTCATTATGCAGCTGGAAGATAGTATTATGGACTGCCTTTTCTTACCACATAACAAAGTAAAAAATTAAAAACATACATAGAAAAGATACCTGAATTAATTGTAAAAGATAGAATAAGACTACATCAATTATCAGGAACGGACCCAGCCAACATAGTAGTGCCTCTTAATAATGCTGAGATTATGTCATTGAGGGTAAGCAATTAATTCTGGCAGAGAGCTTGCAGTAATTATTTGGGAGAGATTAATAGAAAATTTCAAAAAAGCAAACATATACATTTTATAAAAAGAATTAATTGGATTCTTCCTCATATGTAAAGGGAACACTGATTCCTGATTCACCAACCTTTTATACTGATGCTAACAAGATGGGAATGGCAGGTTATAAGATAGAGAAAATCAGCAAGGTAATCAAAAGTCCATATACCTTGGTTCAAAAAACAGAATTGCATGCAATCCTTATGGTGTCATTAGATTTTCCTAAGTCTCTTAACATAATTATCTATATGCAGAAAGAGTTTTGTTGCATATTGAAACTGTTGAATTTATTCCTATTAACACAGAAATAACTTCTTTATTTATACAATTGCAACAGGTCATCAGGAGTAGGAATAACCCATTATATATAACCCATATTCGATCTCATACAGGTTTGCCAGGTCCACTGGCACAAGTAAGTGAGGAGATTGACCAATTACTCATAGGAAATGTGTTGGAAACCTCAAAATTTCATCAGAAACATCATGTTAATAGTTCAGGTTTAAAGAAAAAAATTCCCTATTACCTGGCAACAAGCCAGGGAAATAATAAAAAAAAAAATGGTCTACATGTTCTCTGCATAACAAAACTCCATTACTTGCTGATAGCAACCCAAGAGGTACTAAAAAGAATGACATTTGGCAAATGGATGCTTTTCACTTTGCAGAATTTGGAAAACAGGGGTACATTCAGCATACCATTGATACACACTCAGGGTTTCAATGGGCAACTGCTTTACAATCTGAAAAAGCTCATTGTGTTATTGCACATTTATTAGAAATAATGGCATTTGAGGGTGTATCTGCACAAATTAAGACTGATAATGCTCCTGCATATGTATCTAATAAAATGAAGCAATTCTTTGTATATTATAATATAAGGCATGTTACTGGTATACCACACAATCTTACAGGACAAACAATTGTAGAAAGAGCTAATTGTACCTTAAAAGAGATGCTTTTTAAACAAGAGGGGGAATTACAGAATCCCAGGGATAGATTACACAATGTTTTGCTAACTTTGAATTTCCTAAATGTTGGAGAAAAAATGTAACACTGCAGCTAAAAGATATTGGGTTATATGAAAAACTGAGGAATTAAATCAACCTATATATTATAATGATATTTTAACTTTAGAGTGGAAACCTGCAATGTTTTTAAAATAGGGACGTGGTTATGCCTATGTGTCTATAAGGAATGAAAAAATGTGGTTACCAACAAAACTTATAAAGATTAGATCTGACCAGGCAGGGAGAACCTCCCATTAGCTAAAATATGAATGTCTTCGCATGGTAAGAGTATCTTATTAACTGTATGGTTTTCATGATACTCCAAACTTTTAATAAGGATGGATAGAGTTTATACCTTAAAATGGACTTACAAAGTTTTTCTATGCCTTTCACTTGCTCAAATCTAGAGCAAAAATTTATTTTCAGAGCCAAGGACTGAATGACAATAAGACAAATGGGCCAGAAAATTCAACCTAACATACTGCTTCAATCACTGTTTTCTTAAAACCTTTGCATGCAAATCATTTTTAAACGTGCTAGTCTAAAAATGATCGATCATGGACAATAAAAACTATAGTTAACTTTCCCGGGAATTGGCCAATATCTCATTTTTTGAAGGGTACACAAAACTATTTATACTCCATTCCCAAAAGATGGGATGGAAGTTTTTTGTGTATGTTATGTGTTGTGATTGTTTTCATCTAAGATGAATGGATATATGATATGTGTTGTGAATTGGAATCAGGGATTTTCTTCTTTTGCTCACCCTATTTTTTTGTATCTTTTATTATTAAAAATGTAAGATTATTTTGTTATATTAACAGAAATTGATAGAAATTTAAGATTGTTTTGCTATAATAGATATTGATAGAAAGTTAAGATTATTATGTGTTATATACACTTAAAGATAAATTTTAATTTCAAATTTTCAAGATCTCTTTTGAAAAATAAAAAAAGAATATTTTTCTTCTATTGTCCAAACACAATTTGCCCTAGGAAAGATATTACATGCCATCTTTTTATGGCATGAATGGAGACTTACAAATATCTTTACTTTGTTCACAGAGCAGAAAATATTTCTTAATTGATTTGTGCATCCTGCACATCGAAGGCCTTTTGGTAATTGCAGAACTATATGTTACTTGTGAGAGATTATATATTATATATTTTAGAACAACAGGACCAGAATCCAAAGAAGACAAGACAAGTAACCCAAGTGATCCAGCCTCATAGACTGTCTCAATAGCTGTTTCCTCTAAAATCTGCATCAAGAACAACTTCAAACAGCTTGCTGAGATGGCCAGCCTCAAGGACTGAACTTTCCTACCCAAAGTCTATCATCAGACTACAAACTGCTCAGAACATTCAAATTTCTGAGCACATAGAGACTGGGCAATAAATGTTACAATTTATTTGCTTAAACATTTTTCCCCATTTTATTTGGGCCCCTAAACAGGTTTTCTGCATCCCAATTCAGCAGGAAGAAGTTTTAAGAGAGTGACGTCCCATTCGCAAAAAGTGGGGTGGACGATTCTTTGGTCATTTGATGGGTTATAGATGTTGTTTAGGGGAACTGTTACAAATTGTTATATGGTCTTGTTAAGCAAGATATCAGAGATTAGATTCAAGGACTTTTCTATTTTTTTCTTTTCTCTATCCTTCTTTCTCTCTTATATAGAGGGAAAAGACTTGAAAAGAAAAATAGGGGGAATATATCTATATAATATAGAAATAATAAGATATAAGGATAGATCATTGAATCTGCTCTGAAACTTAAAACTGTTGTTATTCTTAAAATAAGGTTATCTTTTGACACATTGGTATAGAATTTTGTATATTGATAAAATAAGATTAATTTTGATTAATTATATAGAATCTTATATTGAGACACATATTATGTATATTTCAACTTATATAAGGTATTGTGCCTATACAAATCATTTAAAAGTACAGGTTTACTTTCAATCCTTTTATGGGTTGCTTATTGCAATCTATTTAGGAGTCTGGATAATACAAATTGCCTGGACAGTTGAGCTTCTGATCATGTCAAATACTAGTCTTAATTTATCACAAAATAGGCTTAATTGGTTAAACAGATACTAAATGGATAAAAATATACAGTTTGTTTGTTAAAAGATAGATTTATAAATAAAATAGTAGATGTCTTCAAAACTGTCAGAGTGATACAGAAAATGGCAGTTAAATATGTTTTAATTTTTTAAAGAATTGTTTGACTTAAGACAGTCAGCTCCTGACAGCTCCCATTTGACTTGGAAGAAGATAATGAGCATCAAAAAGAAATCTCCCATCAGGAGATAATTCCTATTGGGTAAAAAAGCCCTTGCTCTCTGAACAGACTATATACAGTCCAAAGATTGACCAGAGCTTAAATGCATGTAAGTCGATGTCCTGATTCTGCAGAGACATAATGGGAAAATCCTTCTTATTTCCTGCTGCACAATTTAGTCTGTGAAAAATGCTTGGCCAGAAGACTGAAGATGAAGCTCCAGTGATATCAAGAGATATTTGGATAGTCTAGGCAACAAACTGTCATATTTCTTTTTGGAAGCTGCTCTCCTATGCTTCCTACTCACTCAAATAATAACTTTATCCCTTCTTATGTCTTTGATGGGATTGAAGGCATAATAGTTATAAATTTCAATTGAACTTGAGTTGATTAGGATTTAAAAGGATATTTTCAATTCTAAATAAAATCTAGGTTTATAAATATAGGATATGATAGAAATTATTTAGGTTCAGAACTTTAGACACAACAAGATAGATGATTTTTTTTTCTTCTTCAAGATTGCCTGATAAAAATAGGCTAAGCATTATGTGCATAACTTTTATATATTGTTTTCTTGATTGTTTCATATTTGTATTTATTGTTTTTACTATATGAGTTAAAAATTTAGTCTTTTTATTAGACAAAAGGAGGGAAATGATGGGGTAGTGTTAAACATTCTAAATGTTAATTGGTCCTGTTTACTGTCTGTTACTTAATTGACTCTAGTTGGGTAAATAAATACTGAGGCCCTGAGATTGGGCAAAAACAGAGAAAGGTGGGACTTCCTGAGATTAGAACAGGAAGCCTGTGCTTTAGATAGAGGATTAATTTATTCCAGCCAGCAGCAGGAAGAAGGAAGACTCACCCCATGGGTTAGGAAAAAGAACCTCATTCCACATGGCCTAGAACATCAGCTAGCATGGAGAATGGCAGTCCAAGAGGACGTATGTATATATGGGGTCATATTTGGGTAATACAATTAAGAGCTAGCTTAGGTGGCCCAAGATTGCTCGATCTAGGCCTAGGCTGGTTAAAATTCATGTGGTCTCTGTGTTCTTATATATAATGTCTGGCTATATAAGGTTTAATGGCTGACGAAACAATTAAATATAATATAAATACTAGTAAATAATTTAGAGGCATTTTTTTACACTCTCTCCTACCCATTTCCCTCTCAGCATCTACTTCGATGTCTATTTTATTTCCCCATTTGAGTGAGATTCAAGTATCTTCCCTTGGAGATTATCCTTGTTACTTATCTTCTTTGGGTCTGTGGATTATAGCATGATTATCCTGTACTATATGGTTAATATCCACTTATAAGTGAGTACATACCATCTGTCTTTTTGGGTCTGAGTTACCTCACTCAGGATGATTTTTTTCTAGTTCCATCCATTTACCAGTAAATTTCATGATTTCCTTGATTTTAATAGCTGAGTAGTACTCTATTGTGTACATGTAGTATATTTTTTAATACATTCTTCAGTTGAGAGACATCTAGGTTATTTCTCGGTTCCGTGTAGGGGTTAGATAAATTAGATTTAGAAAATATATAGGAGTTTCTGATACTGTCTCTTAATTCGGGGCCTGAAGAGCATTATCAGCATGAAGTCAGCAAAAACAGGAAAGACTCAATAGACTGAAAAACAAGTTTGAAGTCAGGAAAACAGGAAAGACTCAATAGAATTGAAGAAACAAAGTATCTGGCCTGACATTGTTTTCAGCTGCTAAGTGGGCGGAGCCCAAATTAAGCTGAAACAGAGTTCCTCCTATTTGAGGACAGTGCGTGGAGCCCAGAAGAGAAGAGGCCCCTGATGCTAGAGAGCTCCAAGAGTCCTGCTGAAAAAAGGGCTGGCCATTGATGGCCAGCTCTCTCCCTGAAGCAGAAAGAAGCCGGTGAGCAAAGAAAGCCTGAGCAAGACACCAAAAGGCCAAGGACTGGGCCCAAAGTGATTACACAAGTTTACACTCCCACCAGCAATGAAGGAGTACTCCCCTTGCTCTACATCCTTCCCAGCATGTGCTGTCACTTGAGTTTTTGATCTCTAGAACAAGCTGGAGATCTGCAATGAGGCAGGCTCCTAGGAGGATATGGGGTGACTCTAGTTCAGAATCCTAGCATTGGGTAATATGGAACCTAAAGTAGCCACCTCCTAAAGTCAGGCAGGTCTTCCAGTGAAGGGAACAGGACACCAACTCATCCACATAACCTTTGACCAAAATTTTCCCTGCCTTCAAAATGTGCAGAGGTAAAGACGGAATAGAGATTGAGGGAACTAATGAGTGACCCAACTTGAGACTTAACCTATAGGAGAGAACAAACCCCAGACACTGCTAATGATACTCCTGTATGCTTGCAGACAGGAGGCTAGCATAAATGTCCCCTGAGAGGCCCCACTCACCAACAGACAGAAGCAGACGCTGAGACCCACAGCCAAATATTAGACAGATCTGGAGTGCATGGAAGGGTTGAGGGAAGGATAGAGGTACCGGAAGGGGACAAGAACTCCAGAAGAAGACCATTAGAGTTGACTAACCTAGGTCTGTGGGTGCTCACAGAGATTGAACCAACAACCAAAGGGCATACATGGACTAGATCTAGTCCTCCTACATTTATAGAACTAATGGGTAGCTTGGTCTTCATGTGGGTCTCCCAGTAGTTAGAGAGTGGTGTTGTACCTGTCTCTGTTGCCTACTGTTGGATAAGTTTCCCTTAGCTGAGCTGTATTGTCTAGCTTCAGTGGAAGAGGATGTGCTTAGTTTTGATGTGACATGAAGTGCTGGGGCCGTTAGGTGGTTGGGATGGTCCCTTTTCTGAGAAGAAGGGGAGGAGAGAATGAAGATAGATGTCAGAAGGGTGGCACAGGGAGGAGAGTAGAGAGGTGGTGATGATCAGGATGTAAAGTGAATAAAGAGAAAAAAGAATGTAAAATTCAAGGAAATTATAAGTAATAATCCTAAAGCTGATTAAAAGAAAAAAATTAATGTTTAAATAAAGATGTGGTACTCCAGTTTTCAGGACTTATTTTCAGAATAAGGAAAACAAATCAAATTAAAGTTTCTTTCAGGAAGAACAAATGAACTAGAGGAAGAAAAATAGAAACAAAAGACTCAGCTTCATAGTATATGAGTTTTTTCTTAGTGTTGTGGGAGAGGGGCTAGAGATGGACAGTCAGTGACTGCTGCTATGACATTTGCTAGCCAGACAGAGCCAAATAATATTCTCTTATATTCATTCAAGTAACAGATACCAAAATGTGATCAGAGCTTTGTATTATAAAATACTAGAACATCTTTATGCCCTTAACACAGGTAAAAGTTCTTCAACAGTAAACCACATGCATAAATCAAAGAAGGCATTTTATGAATGTGGGTAATATTACAGGCAAAGCCTTCCATTTACTGAGATAATTCATTGTCAATCACAAAGACAAGGTAAAGAGTCACAGTGCCTACAGCACTGTGTTTGTCTTATAAAAAGATAAACATTTTACTTTACCAATATGTTTATCAGGAGTGGGTATAGGTATAAGTGTATGTTCTTGCAATTGTATAAAAAACAAGAGGATTCTGCTTAAAATGCACAAAAATATACAAACAAAAACTCATAGAAAAGAAACCATGAATAACCAGGAAGAATAAGGATGTGGCATGATGGAGGATGTTGGATTTCCTTTAAAGATTAGTAGGACCCACAATGCAAAGACTGCAGTCTCTCTGGAGGAAGAAATGGTGTCATGCCTCATTTCCCTGCTGGGAGAGGGCTTTATTTTCTTAGTGGCTGGAAGTATTGATTCCATAAAGCTCTCAGCTAGAAGTTACCTTTCGGGAAATTTTGGAGTTCATCCTCCAAAAGGGGTTGCTTCATCCAAAATCATGCTCATGAACCAGTGACTGATGGAGATAGATGTAAAAGACAGTATCCTTTCTTCCAACTCAGGGAATGATGGGTGAGCCTGGCTTCAAGGTTCATGGTCAGGTAGCTCAGCTTGCTGTTTCACCTCCATCAGAACAGCTCTCTAGCCCTGCTTTATTGTGTTTGTTCTCATGAGGATTGATCCTTAGAACCCTGTGCAGTTTTTTCTTCTTGATCATACTTGCTTTATAAGAACCCAACCTGATCCAATGTGTCCGAGCAATTTCAGAGGTGATAGAATGGGGATTATATTCATTGTTATCCATCTTCCTAGTAAACAAAACCAATAATGACAGGTTATACAGGTATCACCAGACTCAAATATGCCCAGTTGGAACTGAACTTCTAGTATGAATAGAATGAATGCATCCTGGAGATTATGGGAAATCCCAAACATGAGGGATAAGGAGAAATGGATTAGGTTGTTGCTGCTAGTAATTATAAGTGAATCAGACTGAAAACTCTGACTCCTCAGTTGCTAGAAATGGAGTGTTAATCCCCAAGAGCTTCATTAATATATGAATGAGCCCTGTTTCATCATCTGTAGCCCAAAGTCTAGGAAAACAAAGACCAAATATGTAGTTTAATTTCAAAAGATGAAAAGTCTCCAAAAAATTATACACAGTCTCAAAATGATCAGATTTACTAGGTAAGATCCTACTTGAGAAAAATAACACCCTAGGTAAGAACATTCAAAAGTCCTAAAATTATCTGAAATTCCTATTATTATGAAGTGTTAAAAATGGTCCACTTCCTATTGTTATATTTTAGCACCCATGACAAAGTTTCAAAAGCCATCTCCCCATTACACTACATCTCCTAATCTATGACTTCAATTCCTCTGCTATGCATGAGGTCAACAGTGACACTAAAGAAAAAACACACAAAAGGGAGAAAAAAAGTTACAGAGTTTATAGGCAATTGAATACACAAAGCACAGTCAGAGCCCACTTATGTGTAAATATGTAATGTAAGCAAATACAAACAACTTGGAAAGTGATACATTTATAAGAAAATTTAAACAATCAAACATCTGTGTGCCATCATGAGAGATTTGCTGCTGTAGTGTACTATAATTCTCATTTGTATCAATATAATGTTATAATGTTGTCACATGCTTACAAGAAATTCAGAGAAGAGTATGTCCTTAAAAATTATTTGTTGCCCACAGTCAGATAACTTTCCTCTAGCTGGGCTGCATTGACTATCTTAACTGGAAGAGGGTGCAGTTAGTTCTGATGCAGCATAAAGTACTGATGAGGGCTAGTGGGTGGGGTCCTTTCTCTAAGAAGAAGGGGAAAGGGAATGGGAACAGAGGGTGGGCTGGTAGGATTGGGAGGAGAGAAGGGAGGGGCTGTGAATAGGATGTTAAAATGAATAAAGTAAATTTTTAAAAATTCAAAACAATACATTCTAGGCTGATAAAATCCAATGACTGGACAAGATCTACCGACAAATGTTATGACATAAACACAAAAATCAATATGTGTCTTAGAGTCCTCCGCATATGCTGCTTATTTTGGTAAGAGACATGAAAGAAAGGGAGTCAAGATTGTACTTTGTTACCTACCAAGAATCTATATTTTTCTCTTGCCAAGTAGGATTAATATGTATGCTTTGGCAATCACAAGAATGTTATCTAGTGATTGGTAAGAATGTCTGCCAACACAACTGAGAGACTAAAACCCACTCAACATCTGCACAAGGTGGTAGCATATGCCAAATACAAACACACTGCACTGCATCTCTGGCTTCCACTCAACACATGGGCCACTGAACAATGTAGCAAAAAGGATCTATAATCAAAACCATTATTAAAGAAATGTCTTTAATAATTTCAGTCTAGGCTTGGACAGTTGTCTCAGCAGATAAGAGCACATGTTGTTCTTGCAGAAGATCCAGATTCTATTCCATGTATTCACTTGGTTACTCACCACATTTAGAAATTCAGTTCACTGATGCTCAGTTGCACAAATGTGAAAACATGAGTTTTAGTACCAAAATCCACAAAAAGCACTGGGTGTGACCATATGTGTGCCTATAACCCTAAACTCCTGGAGTCATAGAGAAAGTAGACCTTTGTGGCCTCCAGTTTCTCTGCCATATTTCCTGTCTCAAGAGAGTAAGACAGAGAGTGATAGAGAAGGACACCCAACCTTCTTCTCTAGCCTCCATGTGTGAAAGTGTGTACCCATGTACAAGTTTTCACATATACCACACACATATACAAATGCATGTACATGTATGCACGAATGCACAAATAAATGAAATAATTTTAGCATAGAACTTTTTTCATTCATTAATTTATTTATTTATCTTTTTCATCCCAATCACAACCTCCTTCCTTCCTCTCCTCCCACTCCCACCCTCCCACCTAGTTCCCTCATATCCCCTGCCACCCAGTACTATCCCACTGTGGGATACCAAATTACATCAGAACTAAGTGCTTCCCCTTCCACTGAGGAAAGACAGGGCAATTCTGCTAGGCAAATGGGATCCAGGGGGAGGCAACAGAGTCCCAGTCAGAGATAGTCCCTGCTCCAATTGTTAGGGGCTCCAATTGAGGACCAAACAGCCCATCAGCTTCATATGTGTAGTGAACCTAGGACCAGCCTATGCATGTTCTTTGGTTGATGGTTGTCTCTATGTGTCCCCTGTGTCTGAGTTAATTGGCTATGTGGGTTGTCTTGTGGTATCCTAGCTCCTCAAGCTCCATCAAACCTTGGGAAGAGTTAGCCTAGAACTTTTTGAACAAATATAATGAATTATCTAGTGTAGTACTAAAAACACATTGATGCCATGTTTCTATGACTCAACTGTGTGGTTAATCCCTGAATTAGAAAATTGATATAAAACTATAAATTTTCAGATTTAGAACTATAAATTTTACTTAATATTTAGAATTTCTAGGCTTAGAAAATTAACATGTTGAATTTCATCTGTTAATGAAAATAACTTACTTAATTCAAGATTTTTAAAGAACTACATCTATAGTTGAAAAAGTGCTAAGGTAGATCCTTATATGCCAGAATCAAAATAGCATCACTGGCAGCCATGAAAATCATGGCACATCGAATGTTAAAATAATCAACAAAATCCATTCATACACCATTAAAATTTGGTAAAGCATAATTTCACTCTGCTTATCCATTGTATTTTTAAAAACTTTTGATAGTGATTTTCCTAGCATTATACACACATCCACATTAGGGGAAGCAGACAAAAATTCCATTTGTAAGGAAACATGATGTTTCAAAACCTTGCCTTAGACTTGAGCTAAGTTACTGTACTTAATTAGCCCTCTCTCTCTCTCTCTGTCTCTCTCTCCCTCTTTCTCCCTCTCTCTGTCTTCCTTTCTCTCTCTACCTCTATCCATCTCTCTCTGTCTTCTTCTCTCTCTCCCTCTCTCTCTGTCTTCCTTTCTCTCTCCCTCCCACCCTCTCTCTCTTTCCTTTTATACTAAAGGACAACCACATTTTTCCTACACTTTATGTAGCTGCAATTGAAAATACTGAAAAAGTTTAATATTTAATAAGCATAGGACCAGTGGATGGACAACAGTTGTAGATGCTTGGAAGTTCTTTTTCTATTCCTATATTAATTGGATTCTAGTGGAGACATTAATAATGGAGGAATAACTGAGATCCTGGAGAGAAGGTTAGTTAGCCAAGGTTCTATTTAAGTTTTAAGACTTGGAGAAGACACTGAGGACCAAAACAACACTCTAATTGACTTTGAGACTCATAATGTAAAGAAAATTAGACTTGAGTGCTACAGTTGAAAGAGTGTGCTGTCACCTAGTTCATGGGAAACCCTTAGTTCCACAGCTAGTGCCACCAACATACATGAAATAAATATTAAGACTGAAAGAAGGAAACCTGAGACTTGGTTATGTAGGTAAAGAAGCTTTCTACCACACATGAACACCTGAATTATATGTGGGGGACCCACATGATAGAAGAAGATAAGGGAAAAATATTAAAACAAAAATACAATATGTATTTCAAGTTGTATCCTAGCAAGTAGACTCCATTTGTTTGGCTCTACTGTAGGTACATAAGGGAACTCATCTTAACAGATCTGACATTTGACATTCAAGTTTACAAAAGCATTGGAAGATCTTGAAATTTCACACATGCTAGCCACAACAACCTTTCCTCATTGAGTCAGTGGGGAGATCACAAGCATCAAGTGTCAACTCAGAATAGTCTTCATGATTTAGACAATAATCGACATGTTGAGAAGCAAAGCTCGAATTTCTAAGAAAAACTAATTCTGCTTTCATAATGTGTGATGAGTTACCTGTACTGCTAAAAAGAAAAAACAAAACAACAACAAAAAAAACAAAAACAAAAACAAAAGAACTTTGACTCTGCACTTGTGCCCACTGTTAACAAAAAGCCAGATAAAAAAAGTACTTGTGCCTTGTCTCTGTGCAACTGTGAAAATCTTACTCTAGTTTTCAGTGTCCTGCCCATACATTACTAAAGCATCTAAAGGTCTCTCATCATTGCCCTAAACCAGCAGTACTTTCAGTTCAAAGTACAGCAGTCTTCTTTAGTAAATATCTTAAAAACAATGGACTACTTAAACCACTGCAAACATGTCAAGCCACCACCAAATGAGGGCAAAGTTCTATGATAGAAAAGATAGACCTAGTTCTGAGGACATCACCTTATAGGTAAAAATCATATCTCATGCAATAAGGAATACTTTAATCCACTTTATATAATTAGAATTGAGATAATGATCAACTTTATACCTCGATCAACATTTAATTATGAACACATCTTGTCTGCTCTCATGATTGTTTAACCTAAGCTCACATAGAGCTCCAAAGACTGACTCGGGGTCACTGAATTCCCTTATCTATTTCTCAATGTGATTGAATTGATTAAATCTACTTTCTCAACTTTGATCATCAATTTTAATTCGTAAAGTAGGGTGTGTAGCCATGCCTAATTGGTTGGAACTCTGACTAAAACTACAGATTTCCATTAAAAACTTGAAATAAACCTCGGAGATAGGAAGTGAAACCAACTGTGTGGATTTTCAGATTTTAGATGCATTTTATCAGATCTCTATGAAAATATTTTAAAAATTCAGATTCTTAGAAGAATTATCTTCTATTGTGAGAAAACCATATTTTCTAAATGCATCATTTTTCTACATTATTATAGGAACTTTACTCTACTTCCATGTAACAATAAATGTGTAAGATTATTGCAGCATTAATGGGAAAGACTCCATGTATAAAAGGGTTTATTTTGAACCAAAGTTTGAAAATTCTGTCGTAAAGGAGAGAGAGAGTAAAGTAGTATAAACACATTGAATATTGGGGCTCAACTAGGTTCCCTACTTTCCTCTTTTTGTTCACTCTCCAGCCTAAGACCATGGAATGGTGCTACTCACATTCGTGGTATGTCTTTTAGGCCCACTTGAACCTTCTAGAAATGCCAACATAGGTATGCCTGAGGTGTGTTTCCTTTTTTGTCCAAAATCCAGTCTAGAGGACATTGACTATTAATGATCACAACAACTTCATTTCAGCCACAATTTCCATACATATGTTTTTGACAGCATTCAAGGTAATGCTGAAATAGACTCAACATATAATGTTTCTGTTTGAATTATGTATGAGGTGAATAAGGCTTTAAAGTATTGTGACTCATGTGCTCTTAAAGCCAATCAGATCACCATTCTCCTAAGTCCACTTCTTAAATCAATTATATGACTCTAAAACTTGCAAGATAATTTCATTAATTATATCTTCCTGATGACTCTTTGCACTAACAAAATGTTATGTTTTATCTATAATGATTACTTTGCCAAAAGTATGTTCATCTTATGGCTAGAGAGAATGCTCACTGGTTAAAAACACTTCATATGCTTGCATAAGACCCAGGTTCTGTTCTCACCACCATCATGGTAGCTCACAAACAACTTTAACTCCAGTTCTAGGGTGATCCAATGCCTTCTGTGGACTCCAGTCAACAGGCATGTGCATGATTAGCACCCACACGTGCACACACACACACAGAAGCTAATCAATGATACACTTAAAAACATCTTTTAGAAGTATATTTAATTCAAAATAGTAGGCCAGTATCAGTGTTTTTCTTCTGTGCTCTGTAATTTTTTCATTTCTTTTTATCCATCATTTCTCCTTCCTTCCCAAGTTCATTTTTTTTTTTTTTGGCCTGGCGACCTCCCTGTCTTTCTTTCTTTCTTTCTTTCTTTCTTTCTTTCTTTCTTTCTTTCTGTCTTTCTTTCATTTCTCTTTTTATTATTTCAGTCAAGTTTTGGTCATCATTCTTTGTTTTAAGCTTAGGCATTCTCATTCACATTTAAGTAGTTTTTGTTTTTCTACCATAGTGTGGTACTGAATGATGAATACTGGCTTTTTAACAGATTGTGGGATTTTCCACATTGATACAATAGCCAATTTCTTTTTATTCTTTTGCTGTGAACTTATATTTTTTGAACTTTTAAGTGTTAATATACGATACTTATTTAAATTAATTAAACTTTATTATATCATGTCTTATCATAACAATTGTTCGTTTAATGATACTTTTGTAAGATTAGAGATTATCATATGTTTCACTGACTTGTTTTTCTCTTAAATGAATTGGAATGCTCATAGCTTTGTTTGTGTAATGTTCTGTTTAGTTTTATAAGTCAATTAGACTGGGCTATTTTAGCTTGACTAGTCTTAAATCCCAGAGTTGATATTGCTATGATGGTATTTGCAAAGATTAATAATAACACTTCAGTTGAATTATAACAGATTTACATCCATATAATGATATCTCTTCTCAAATTATTTAAACATCTTAGAAAAAGGACTGAGGTTTTTCTAAATACTAAAGAAATTCACCTTTATATTGCAACTTAGGGACATTGTCTGAGCTCTACATTGATTCAAATTAATTTTTCTATATTCCTATCTCATTCTCCTTTCTCTCATATATATGATATATCATAATAAGTTTTGTTTTCTTAACAACACCAATTTGGGTAGTTGAATATTTCACCAGTTGGAATTCTAAGTTTCTGTAACTTCTCAAAATAGAAATGAAAATACAGCCATACAGTGTCACTTTACTCAAATACAACATATGCACCACAACCAGATACAGTGAACTCTCTTGAACATGCAGTGGGGCTGTGCCCCGCACATTTTTTTTTTTGAATTGTTAATCCAAGTTCAAAACTTATTTAACTTATCAATTTCATTGTTTAGCTTCAATGATTTTTTTGATATTTATTTATTACTTCAGGTTACATCTCCATCACAGTGTCCTCTTTCCACCCCTCCCAGTCTCACCCTCTCATCCTCTACCCCCTACCACTTCCATCCCACTCCTTTGGAGTGGAGTGTCCCTACATAACAGTCCCCTGCCCCAGTTCAGCAGTCATATGAGGGCCAAGAGCCTCCTCATACACTGGTGGCCTACAAGGCAGCACCACTAGGAAAAAGCATCTCATTGACAGGAAACAAAGTTTATGTTCATGTTCTTTTGATGCATTGGTTGTAGTATAGTTATCCTGTACTATATGGCTAAAATCCAATTATAAATGAATAGATGCCATGTGCATCCTTCTGAGTCTGGGTTAGTCGCTCAGGATGAGCTTTTCTAGTTCCATCCATTTGGCTGCAAATTGCATGATTTTGTTGCTTCTGATAGCTCACTAGTATGCCATTGTATAGATGTACCACAGTTTTGTTTTTTTTTCATCCATTCCTTGGTTGAGGGACATCTGGGTTGTTTCCAGCTTCTAACTATTACAAATAAGGCTGCTATGAACATAGATGAGGAAACCTCCTTGTGATTTGGTGAAGAATCATTTGGATGTGTACCCAGAAGTGGTATGTCTGGGTTTTCAGGTAGAGCTATTCCAAGTTTTCTAAGATATCACCAGACTGATTTCCATAGGGGTGGTACAAGTTTGCACTCCTACCTGCAATGGATAAGTGTTCCCATTTCTCCACAACCTCACCAGCATGTACTGTCATTTGAGCTTTTGGTCAGCAAGGTGGCTGGATACAAAATTAATTCAAAAAAATCAGAAGCCCTTTTTTATACAAAAAAAAAATGGGCTGAGAAATAATTTAGGGAAACCACAACCTCCACATAGCCACAAACAATATAAAATACCTGGGGGTAACTCTAACCAAGCAAGTGAAAGACCTGTATGACAAGAACTTCAAGTCCTTGAAGAAAGAAATTGAAGAAGACATCAGATGATGAAAAGATCTCTCATGCTCATGGATAAGTAGGATCAACATAATAAAAATGGCCATCCTGCCAAAAGCAATATACAAATTCAATGCAATTCCTATCAAAATATCACCACAATTCTTTATAAACATGGCAAAAGCAAATCTCAACTTCATCTGGAATAACAAAAAACCCAGAATAGCTAAATCAATCCTGTAAAATAAAAAAAATACTGGAGGTATCACCATCCCATATTTCAAGCTCTACTACAGAGCAATAGTAATAAAAACAGCATGGTACTTGTATAGAAACAGATCAGTGGATCAATGCAATCGAATTGAAGACCCAGAAATGAACCCACCCACCTATGGTCACTTAATTTTTGACAAAGAAGCTTCAATGATTTTAAACATTTACAGGGTGCTTTCCAGTACACTAGAGTTAGGTAAAATGACCCAACTTAGTGTTTAATAAAATGTTGAATAAACTTTGTAACTTCTAAAACACCTATATCCCAAGAACACTGGTAACCTTGTTCTCCACAGATCATCAGCTTTTTGTGGTAGTGGTTATATGGGTGAATGTAAGATCTGTAGCTCAAAGGCTAGCATCATGGAAATACTCTTTACAATATAGGTTTTCTAGAGAAAAATCAAAATTGAACATATGATATATGTATTCTATATTGATTTTACACATCATAAGGTTTTAAAATAGTAAGTGAAACCATCAGGACCATCTATATTAAAAATGAAGAAATCAACAAAAAGTGTTGACAAAGGTAAATAGAGGATTAATGACTTTGAAGGTCAAAGAAAATCTACACAAAAGTGCAGAAAAATAAATAAGTTCACAAAAGTTTATGAGTGTATAAATAGAATGAAATCCCATATATATATAAAAGTGAAAACTAATCAATAAAATTCAGTATTTCTAGGTATAATGCATGTATTATACACTAATGGAGTACAAAAAACATTATATACCATTAAGAAATATGAAAATAAAGAAAGAACATACCAATAACTGCCTGGACAGTTCCCATTTTCTCTCCATACATTCCAGCATCAAT
>CAJQZJ010033689.1:2067149-2112343 GCA_907164525.1 Lophiomys imhausi | reverse complement strand
TTCTACTTGGAGTAGAATAGGGGGTGCTGTCAGGCGCTGATATGTCTCGATATCAAAAAAAAATCTTGATTTAAGATAACATCTTTGAATGCCATATTCTGCAGATCTCTTGGGGTTTTTGAAGATGCCCTATCCATCTCTTGTATTTAGATAAGCAAATGTTGCTTGTCTCTTAGCAACTACCCAGTAATCAAGTTGCTAAGAGACAAAAAAAAAAAAAAAAAAAAAAAAGACAAAGAGACATGTTTGCATGACTAGGAGTTTGTTTTAACTATCCTAGACCGTTTTAGACGGTTGGTATCAAGAGGTCAGAGCTTCACATTTTATTTTTAAGTATCTCTAGGTATGATACCATTGGGAAGCGTTACCTTTAAATTTGTATCAATATACAAAGATCTATTCAATTGTGGTTAAATATACTCTTAATTATGTATCAATATACCAAGATCAATGCCTATGTAGCCCAATATAATCTTAATATTACGTCCATATGCAAGGGTCAATACCATTGTGGCCAACTATAATCTTAATTTTGTATCAATATACAAAGATCAATACCGATGTAATCCAATACAATCTTATTTTTGCACAATAAACAATGGTCAATACCACTTTAGCCAAATAAACTACTAATTTTGTATCAATATACAAAGGTATAAGGGCATATTCAATAATCTGCCCCTTCTTCTTGGACCTTCCTGTGCTATGTCTATATCTCATTTTTCTCAAGCCCATGCACTCCTACATAGGAGAGGAAGAAGGATACAGAAAAGGAAAAGTAGGACAGGCCCTGCACTTCCTATATAAGCAAATATATTTATCCCTCTCAGGTCTCTGAGGTGGTTGAAGAATAGACAGCTAGAGTCTCATAGTTAAATTTTGAACTGTTTAGGAATCAAGAGGGTGTTACATATCTAAGAAGATACTCTTAAAAGTGTGTTGCAAGATAGTATGAATGTTGAGTCACATATAGACCTTTAAACTCATGGAGTTGGTTAGATAGTAGAATGTTAAAGTCAGGGCCCAAATATGTATAAACTGGACATTGGGAAGGTATACTGGGCCATTTAACTCTCATAAATGTGGCATATTTATATCTATTGTTTTGTATAATACTTACTGTTATAAGAGAAGGAACCATCTGTTGGACTGAAAGGGGAAACTTCTGGGGGGAAGAGGGTGGAAGGGCGGGATAGGAAGGGGGAATAGGGAGGGGTTCGTTATTGAGATGTAACTTGAAGAAAAAAAAATAAAGTTTAAAAAAAAAAGAAATATGAAAATAGTATATAAGTCAAGAATGAAAGAAATGTTGTATATTGTCCAAAGTTTCCATGGGATATTTCATGATTAGTATGAGTTCCTAGCAGGGAAGTCCCAGCCTGGTCCAGTGTTAGGCCAGAAAGGCATGCTCCCTGCTGGAAGGTGCAGGCTAAAAAGGCCCCGGTTGAAAAGGGTAACTGGGCTGGGTAGCCACGCGGATGGTGTGAGAGAGGTTGCAGAAAGTCAGAGCCTCTCTGAGGGAGCATGCACCCCAAACAGGCCTAGCTCACCAAGCTGAGGCAATGGCAAGTTGGGAGCTGGCACTCTAGAGAAATGGCACAGGTCTAGCATTGGCCGGACAGGATGGCCTATCCAAGAAGCAAGACTGGCTAGGGCTCCTGATGGCAGCAACAGGGTTGCCAGCCATAGGAGACCTAGCTAGACAGCAGCCAGGCAGGAGACTGTGGCCCTAGCAAGCCTGGCCATCCAGGCAAATGGCCACACTGGATCCTTCATGGAAGGAAGAGTGCTTCCCCCACACGCCTAAAATAAATAGACTCAGACATTCATCCTGAGGGCAGAGAGAAAAAAGGAGTTTATTCTGTGAATCGCTATTATATACCTTTGGGTGGTTTGGAAGTGTGTGTGTTTGTTTTGATGGATATTGTCCAATCAGAAGAAAGAAAATGGAATGCCTAATTAATTCAGGGGCAGTAAAGATAGGGGAAACTCCAGGGAGGCTAGCAACCTAGACTGAATGTCATTGGCTGAAAGTCAAGGCACCAAGTGACCACATTAACATGGGAAGAACAAGGTCTGAGAAGGATCAGGCTAGTGACACATCTCAGGGGATCTTGATTCCCCATATCAGAGGAAAGAGGAGGTTCCACCAAACAAGGAAATCTGTCATTCTAGCACAGGGTTCGGGGACCTTTTGGGAATTCCCTACTTCTAACCTGTCAACAGAAATCCTCACACATACAAAGAATAAAAGACAAATTTACATTTACACTTATTAAACAAAAGAATAGCAAAAATGTTATGTTCATGGGTTAAAATATAGTGATTGAAATAAGCAATCCCAAGAAAGGAATAAGCACAGCATTGATAAAAATTACAGAAGAAAACTGAAAAACTTACCTAACATTCTTCACATATTTTGTAGCATGGAATATGAGTTTATGTTAAAATTAAAATCAAATGTTTTAAGGAGGATAAAGACAAACTAAATGGCAAACATGCAAAGTAAATGAAAAAAAGACACCTATCGTTTTGTAAATGTCAGTCTGAGATAGTGTCACTGTCTTCTTTGGGAGTCTTGTAACTTCAGATCCTAAACACTATGGGAAAGGTTGTTTTTCTCAGATTTGAGCTTCTTGTGACGATGTTCAGGATAACAGGTGTGTGTGCCACTTACTTGAACAGCCCATAAGAGTTTATGAAACACACGAGGATGTTATCTTGCTGAGACCAATCTGGTTACGCAAGCAGAAAATTGACTATACATTTCCTCCATAAATAAGGTCAAATTAAAAGCTAAAATTGTGACTGTATGATCAAGTTTAGAACTCAAAATGTAAGTGACTTTACAACTTTTCTAGTATTTTGCATTAACCATTTGTGGAAAATGTTTCATCTGTACTTTTATCACTTTCATAATTTTGTAACTTTAAATATCGTAAGACTATTTTTTTCAGAAGTGTTGAATACATATCTAATGACTTTGTTTCAAAGATAAATAAGTTTTTGATAAATGTGAATTAGAACTCAGTCAATTTTGCTGTAATGATTTACATGCCTAACAAAAGGAGACTCAATCAGAACACTCTAATTCTTTGTTCATTTATTATGAACACATATCCAACACACACAATCATGTAGTCAGTCATACATGTACATGCACAGTCACACACATAAACACAATTTTCACCCAGGATACATTAAATAATTTGAATCGCCTCATATTTAACCAGAAATGACAAAAACAAAAACAAAATCTTTTCTTCCATTAATGCTAATCTGACTAGTCGGTGTTGTTCTAGATCATACTGGAAAGCTGTGGTGCTGCTCACACTGATAAATGCTGCCATATTGTTCTTTTTAAAGTGGTAGGCAATAGCATTATTTTAAAGCTGTATTCGGACAATGAGTTATTTAAAAAGTGAACACTATTTGAAGAGTAACTAAGGACATTTTAGTTTTAATTGCATTTATCAATTATTTATTTTGTAGTCTTATTTGGAGGTCAAAAGGCAATGTGTAGGAGTGGGTTCGTTTGGTCCATGTGAGCTCTGATGTTCCTGGCCAGGCTGTGTGGTTTGGCAGCAGGCATTTTTACCAACTGAGCTCTCCCAATGGTCCCTTTTACATTTTCAATGATTCATCCTAAAAGAAATTATTTTCATCCAGAGGAAAAAAGGGAATGTATAAATTAAACTTTGGCTTAGACTGGTCCCTCATACATGTTTCTCTACAAAGGGCAGACAATGTTGAGTTGCCTGTATTTATGAATAAACAGTTCAAGTATTCCTGTGCCTCTAGAAAGCAACAGAGGCCAACTGAATAGTCACATTTAGACCAATAGAAGAAGATAAGGAAGGGGGGTCTTTGAGTGGGAGACCCAAACCCAATAAAAGGCCAAATGCCCCTTTTGTTAGTGCTCTCATAAGCTCTGTGCCAGAAGCCTCTCATGTTACCCAAAAAGCTTCTGCTTTGTACTTATCTGTCTCCTGTCTATTAAATCTTCAAATAATGAGGAAAAAGAATGCATCACTGGCAGGCATCAAATAAAATTTTACATGCAATAATTCTGGCAATAACACACTATCTTTTTCCTTCCACTTTAAAGGAAAAAAATATATAATTGGCATGGATGAATTTTGGGTGCTCTGAGAAGCAGAAAGATTCTTTAGTGCTTGTGACGAAAAGACAGTTTTTTGTTTCATTTTGTTGTTTTGTTCCCCCCGCCCCAAGGAGCATGAACATGCCCAAGCAGCGAATATCTATGTTACCTGCTGAGAACAGGGTGCTCTGTCTATTCAGGATGTATGTTGCCTTTTCAGGTTTTGTCAGCAGGAGCTGAAAAAAATGAAAAATGAAAAAGAAAAAGATAAAAAAAAGAGAATACTCAACAGAGATAATTCACAGGGGGGCAAATCACACGCAGTTAAGTGGAGATGGCAGAGTGTGCCAGCATCCTCCCAGAACACTGTCAGGAAAATGAAAGTGGTACTTTGGATCGCAAGGAGCAGCATGGGGTGAACTCCACAAAGAGAGAAAATAACACAAATTGTCTGCCAGAGATAAACTAGTCAAGTTCCCAGATTCACAGTTGCTTCTTCCTTCTGGTCAACTGAGTGCTTTCCAGGTTGGATGACTGGGCACAGGAGTGATACTTAGAGTCATCAAGTGTGTGAGGGCAAGCCACTTAGAAATGTGTGACGTTGAAGATATTGCATCTAGTGAGCACCAACCTGGGCCAAGAAAAGTGTTAGGAAGTAAGCTGTGTGCCTTTAAGCACATTTAAGTCCATTTTGCTCTTCTGGACCTTTTAAACATATGACAAGCCATTTGGGGAAAGAAAACAACTTCCACCTTCCCGATTGAATGTGGCATTTTGAAAGGTTGACATTGGTCCTGAAGGGGATTGTAATGGATCTTAACAAATTGTAACCCTTCATCTCGATTTTTATAGCCAGATGTAAGGATTTTCTCAATCAGCAGGGAATTGGATATTAGTCACATATTTTTTCCCTGTTTAAGAAGACATGGACAGGACAGGCTCTTTCGGTGCTGGTCACCAACAATGACAGCCTGGGTTTGATCTGTCTGTAGACAGACACATTGAAGCAACTCTCCACAAGTTGTCTTCTGACCTTTACAAGTGCCTTGTAATGTATGTGTTTGCACACAGACGCACATACACACATACACACGCACAAACACACATACACAAACATTCGAGTAAGTATATTAAAGATTTTAAAAAGTAAGTCGAGAATAAGAAAATCAAGGTCAAATGTAAGGATTGTGTTTCATCTGATTTAGCTTGTGTGGCACTGGAGAGAGCTGTATAATATCTGATGTTCCATTGTTTTTCTTATTTTTAAAGAGTGCCGTTACTCATACATTCAGCTGCTGCAGGCCATCGTGGATTTGGCACTCCATGTTCTGCATGCCTCTAATACCAAATCAAGTATGAATGTCATTAAAATAAAAAAAATATTATGAAACCTATCAAACACCTGACATTTAATTTAAATCAGACCTGTCATTCATTTTTAATAACATTTATGAATCTGTGAGGTGGAAGAAATCGATATGGGTGTTTAGAAAAACAAAATCAGCAGGAAGTAGAAGACCCTCAGCTATGCTTTGATTTTCTTCTGGAAAAGCAGCAGAGGCTGTGGTTTTGTTGTCCCTGCATTCCTTTAGTCTGCCAGTCCTGTGTTGTTAGGGAAACATTTTAGCTAAAAAGCTGCAGCCTTCAAAGTGACAAGCCTTCTGATCCCCCCACAGATCTTCCTTTTTCTCTATGGCTTCTTTGAGTCTTACATTACTAAGAAAGGCAAACAACTGTGTACAGAACAGACACCACTGCATGTTTTCCTAAGAGTAATATGAAACGTGGAAAGGAAACACCTCAGAACACAAGAGACTCTGCTGGAGGAGAGGGGAACCCCGAAGACTTGAGGAAAAAGAATCCCTAAGATTCAGAGGGAAAGGACTGAGATAAATAAAGGATGCTGAAGAAGACATATATGAAACTCTGCCCGGGATGTCGTTTGGCACCCAGAAGGACAGAATATTTATCTTTGAAGATGATGAAGCTGGTTTTAAGGAAAGAGAAAAACATTAATAGAGGAAGAGCAGACTTTCCTGATGACAGGGAAGTCACCTCCAAAGAAGCTGGAGTTTCCTTGTGTATCAATTATCAAATGCTAAAAATCATTCCACTTTTGAAAATCAATGGATACTTACATATGGCCATCACTCGCAGCATAGTATAATTGAGTAGTGAGCCTATTGGAAACTCAACCCAAGTCCTATGCATATAGTTACCATCCCAGTGTCATGCTCAATTCTTTAACAGAGTTTTTTTCTCTATTGCATTACTACTCTGGCATACATCGATTAGCTCTGTGCTGTGAATGACTGTCTGGTACACAGATATTTAGATGTCTATATTATTCCATAGACTAAACACCAGCAGCACCCTATAATCATAAAAGTGACAGTTGGGTTTTCAGCTGAATGTCTTTTGAATGGCAGCAAAATTACTGCCCAAAGAGAGTCCCAGTTCAAAGCTCAGTGAACTAGTGAACCACTTCTGAACTAATGAATTGTTTTGTTTACTGAGTACTGATGATGTTCAGTACTCTGAGCATTGCCTATTCTGTTTTCTTCTTTCCCTAATACAGTACTTATTTCTCAATCCTAAACAGAATGTAACTTACCAGGAAACTTGATATCCAAAAACATCCTCACATATTTGTATATACTTAAATTACTTTATGATAATATATATATATATATTGTATTCCAAAATCATTGTTTCTGTAAACATGCATCACAATGTTAAAAACTATTTTTTAATGTTTATTTATTACTTCAGGTTACATCTCCATCACAGTGTCCTCTTTCCATCCCTCCCAGTCCGGCCCTACCACCCTCTACCCCCTATCCATTCCACCCCACTCCTCTGGAGTGGAATGTCCCTACACATCAGCCCCCCACCCCAGTTCAGCAGTCATATGAGGGCCAAGAGCATCCTCAATCACTGGGGGCCTACAAGGCAGCACCGCTAGGGCAAAGTGTCTCATTGAGTTCCTTTCTCCAACAGCAGAAAAGACTAATGGAGCTATCATCCTGGCAGCCTAAGAGATAAAGCAGATGTGACATTGCTGTCCCATCATAAGATACTCTGTGTGTCAAGAGTGGCCCTTGACAAAGTATGTATTTATCAAGCTATTTAAAAAATAATCCAAACATTCACATTTATAAATATGTACTTGTGCATTTTAATTGGGCAACCTACATAATTAAACACACACATATATATTATATATATTAATATATAATATGATTTCAGTGTTCAGTAAAAATAAATACATTAAAAAAGTGTCTCATTGACAGGTAACAAAGCCTATGTTCCTGTTCCCTTTGGTGCATTGGTTGTAGTACAGTTATCCTGTACTATATGGCTAAAATATGACTATAAGTGAATAGATGTAATGTGCATCCTTCTGGGACTGTGCATCCTGGTTCACTCAGGATAAGCTTCTCTAGTTCCATCCATTTGGCTGCAAATTGCACGATTTTGCTGTTTCTGATGACTAAGTGGTATTCCATTGTGTAGATGTACCACAGTCTTTTTAATCCATTCCTCGGTTGAGGGACATCTGGGTTGTTACCAGTTTCTAGCTATCACTAATAAGGCTGTTATGAACATAGGTGAGGAGATGTCCTTGTGGCTTGGTGAGGAATCATTTTGTTGTATACCTAGGAGTAGTATGGCTGGGTCTTGAGGTAGAGCTGTTCCAAGGTTTCCAAGATATCGCCAGACTGATTTAAAAATTATTTAAAACTCAGAACCCTTTGAACTTTTAACCTCATTGTCCAATCCAATAACAGTGTGTGTCCACTGGCATCTCTAATAGCAGTCAAAGAACAGAAAATACTTAGGTGAACTGAGGAGCTCATGGAAGCGCCTTGTCTTTGCTTACTCATATTTGTACACATCAAACTAAAGGCATCACTCTTATCAAGAGTTGGACTCTTGCCATTTCACAAATGAAGCAACTAAAATCCAAAGGGAGTATCTAGTCAAAAGTTACACAGGTTAGACAATGTTGGGCTTCAGTTCAACCAATCTGATACAAAGTGACCTGTATTCTTAATCTCTGTCTAATTCCAACCAGCAAAGACAGCAAATGAATATACATCTAAGATGTTCCTATAAAATAATTTGCATAATAAGAATTTTAAATAGATAAGTAAATAAATAATAAATAAAATATATAAAATAAGAGGCTTATAGTACTGGCTGTCAGAGATTAGCCTAAGGTCAGGATTGTAGCATATGATAAAGGTTCTGTTATGGTGACTTCACATATAAGATCCAATGTGAAGCTTTTGATGGAGTGCAGGGTTAGGGTACAAAGAGGAGAAGGATTTAAAGGCTGGATCCTAAAAATAGAAGAAGATGGGAAAACTAGTCTACATTTACAGGGAATGCAACTTCTATTTATAAAAAGAAAAATGAAAAACAATGAGTTTCTTTCATTTTCTTAACATCAATTTTCAAGCAAGTACCCACAATGTCAGTATAAGAAAAACTGCCAATGGACAGCTTGTTGTTATGAGGGTACCCTAGCAAGAGTAGCCTGGGCTATCTCTGACATGGGCTCTGATCACTCTCCCATAATAGGGCTGCAGTGCCTGGCCTCAGTGTAAGAGGATGCGCTCAGCCCTGATGTGACTTTATGTGCTGGAGGAGGATGGTACAGGGTGAAGATTCCCTTTTTCTGAGGCAAAGGGGAGGAGGATAGGGAGAAGAGGTTGGGAGGGTGGGATGCTGAGGAGGGGCAGAGGCTAAGATTGGGATTTAAAAAGCCATATAGAAACTTAAGAAAGAAAGAAAAAGAGAGAGAAGAAAGAAAGACAGACAGACAGAAAGGATGTTGATATTATGATTCTGTGCCTGTGAAACACTTTTTGTAATAAAGTGTCGGAGCTCAAACATACTACACAAATCATTCATTTTCATTAGGTGGCTGTCTTAAAACCTAGCATTGTCATGAATGAGATAAATGTGACTGTATTAGGGCTTTTTTACAAGAAAAAATAAATTAATGTCGTGTAGGCATATTTGAAATTCATTAAAATTCCTATGTTCTATCTACAAAGATCACCTCTGCAGATATTTTCAGTAAGAACCATGAAATTATCAGGACATGTTCACATCCCTTTGACTGTGACCTTGAAATTCTCAGCAGCCCTCACATATTCACGAATGGCTGTTACTATCGAAGTGTGATCATCCCTCAGGTACCTTTGTTTGCCAATAACATGATGTATGTGAATCAATGGAGTCATGTTACCAAAGTGAATGCAGTCAGAATTTCCTGGCTGATATGGGAAAACAGGAAAATTAAACTCTGACTGTGTCCATCTGAGTATGAATGCTGTTCTTTTTATTCTACTGTAGATGATCACTCTCGACAACAGGTGTGAACATGCTTCAGAAAATATTCTGAGACTGGGATGGAAAAGATTTGGGTAAATAGACTGCATTAACATGCACAAGTATTGCTGGCCATGAATTTGTTGTTTGTTAAATGCTTAACTCTGGTAAACATATCCTGTTCTCTGCATATTTATAAAAATTGATCACTTTAAACATCTTTTTCATATTAATCATGTGTGATTATGGAACACATGTGCATGTTGTAGGATCCTACAGCTCACAGCTGTAGGATCATAGTCCAGAAGGTGGTGAGTGTCCTGCTCTACCAGTCTTTTGCCTTATTCCATGTACACCCTCTAGCTTCCATCCCAGATCTGCAGGCACTGGCAGTCGGCTTGGCTTTTATGTGGTGGTTGGATTTCAGTGCATCTCCTTCTACTTGTTCACCAGGTACTCTTAAATACTGCACTGTTTCTCGTTTGACAACTGGCTTCTTCTTCTCAATTTTGATATTTGTGGGTTTTCCCCCATTTTTTCTATTATGTCTCACTCTGTGCTAAACTTTGGTTCTGCCTTCCTGGGTCTCTCCTCTCTTTGCTCTCTGTGATGCATAGTGGTACTCTAACTTATAGCCATTGATTAAGAGATAGCCCATATCATTATTAATATAACAGGAAACTTACTGGAGTGTAGAATTACTTTTACTTTTGAGATCTCCAGAAGAAGATAAGACACCATATCTGAACACACCACATACTTTAGACACAAGATGTGAAGAAGTTGATCAGAAACTGACATAAAAACTGCCTTTGGGTCCACTAAGTATGAGAGAATTCATGCCTGGCATTGGAAACTTAGCCAACTACCCATGACTAGTGAGTCCATGGAAACTAACTGAAGAAGACCCCACTACATATAATCACTAATCACTACCTGCAGATTAATACTTATCTTATACCCAGTGTACATAAGTGTAGGTCTTCCTGCTCATCAAAGAAGCTTTTTTTTTTTTTCAGCAGCAGCAGTTTGAGAATTTTACAGACCGCCACAACTGACCAAATTGTTGGGCTGTACTGGTTAGGAAGACCTCATCACCAACTCATACATTCAGGACACAACCCCTACATTTAAGGCTCAGCAAACATGAGGAAAGAAAGATAAAAAATATTGTAAGAGGCAGAGGATCAGGACATTAACTGTGAGATAACACAAAGAGGGGTTGGGTGGTTCTGGAGAAATTAGAAGATAGACATGGGGAAAATGATCAAGATATATTGTGTACAATTCCCTATGGAATAATAAAAATATTATTTTAATTTAAAACTAAAAATTAACATCTGAATTTGAAAAGGCTAAATAAACAGCTAGGACTCAAATACCAGTGGTACCCAGGGCACCCTTCCACTTCATTTTCATGCCAGTCACATGGGATCTATCTCCATATCTCTCTGGGTTTCAGTGTGATCCATTTCTACAGAGCATTTGCTACAACTTATCAGTTCACATTACGCTTACATCTTGGAAACTTACCACTCCTAAGAGGTTATTTTTCCATCCTAATAAAATATCCTACTTGTTTTAATTGTAATTCCAACTCATCAGTATCAATATATTGTCCTGGGGTTGATCCCACTGGATGGAGTTCGCTTCCTAGGGTCTGAGACACTTGTAGAATTGTGTGGGACACTACAAAGAAGTGGTAAGGAAGAAAAATTTTTGATAATTGTGATGCTCTCAGAAACAAAGAATAGTAACAAGAGACAAACAGTACATGCATTTCCATACAAATTTACAGAATTTCTCAGCACAGTTCTCAGTAGACACAGTATTCTGCAAAACTTACTGGGAACTTTACTACTAGACTGTGTGACATTGTTTTCCTCTTTCTTCCTTCTTTCCTACTTTATTACAAGATTTATTTGTAATTTAATTTTCCCATGCTTAAAGTGTCCTTCCAATAATTCTGAATGACTATATACTATAGCATATAGTATAGCATAAATAGTAATAATTCAAATTAAAGATGTCATGAATTGAAAGAGAATGAGGAGACTCTTGGGAGGAGATTATGGAGTTGAGGTAAGGTTTTAAAAGGGTAGAAGAACAGTATTCATGTACAAGATTCTTAGAAACATAAAAATGTAAAATAATCTTTACACTTAAAAAAAGTATTCAATTTTTCCTTTTCAATGGACTGTTTCACATGCTCAGTAGGCTCATGTGACCTGCATCCACTTCATCATTGAAGAAAAGGTTGAGGAGATGCACAATAGACCAATTTGGAACATAAACACTGGGGCCATCTTCTAAATTTACTGAGTCATCATAGTGGGACTTCTAAGTTATTTCCTCTCCCCTCTGAGTTACTTCTCCTAAAGGCTAATTTCTTGAAAATGGAAAAAAATATCTCAAACATTTTTATCAATCTATACTTATAAATGTGCCATGTATTCACTGTTAGAGTTAGTTAATCTTGAAAATAATGTTACTTATTTGAAGTTGATAAAATTTTATTAATTCTGATTGGCTTACAGTGGTCCAATGTAATCACCAAAATAAAATTCATACACATGGAAATGCCAACTGCCTCAGAGCAGTCAAGGTGCACTTGAATGTCTCACTCATCCTTCCTTTTATCAAACATGCTCTGAGTGACAAACAGGCAGGTGACAGCACAGAGAACAGAAAGGCACATTCTCTGGCCATTTGGGGCCCTATAGGTGCTCCAAAGTGGTACATAACATGACTTGAATTGACTTTACCCTCCACTCTATCCAAGTGTAGTCTGAAGCAAAACAAGAGATTTGATCTGGGGCATGGCTCCCTGGGTAAGAGTCCTTGACATGCCATGATGATTATATGAATTGAAAAACTTACACAGAAAAGCTAAATCTGTAGAATGAACATCAGTGAACCCAGTCCTCCTACTGGAAAATGAGATGCAGAGACAAGGCAGTTCCCAGAGGCTGTTATGGCAAGGAAACAGACTGGAAAACACACCAAAGAGGAACATAGACTTTGTTACCTGTCTGTGAGACACTTTACCCTGGTGGTGCTGCCTTGTAGGCCCCCAGTGTATGAGGAGGCTCTTGGTCCTCATATGACTGCTGAACTGGGGTGGGGAACTGATATGTAGGGACACACTACTCCAGAGGAGTGGGGTGGAAGGGATAGTGGGTAGAGGGTGGGAGGGCAGGACTGGGAGGGGTGGAAAGAGATACTATCATGGAGATATAACCTGAAGTAATAAATAGACATAAACATTTTTAAAAAGAGAGAATCTAAATAAAACAATGAGGACATCTGAGATTATCCTGTGACCTCCACTTGGCACAGCAGGACATAAGCACCCACATTAACACAAATGAATACACATATGCATTCACATACACATTTTATACACACATACGTACTTCTAATACATAGTTTTGAATGAATCAATGAATGAAGAAGTGTACTATAAAATCAATTTCAGATGTTTGTACATTTCTTGTATATAGCATTTACGGAGAATAACATTGGGTGGAGCTGTCCAAAACCTGAATCCTATCCAGCTGACCAAATCCCCATAACATGTTTTTAATGAGATTTTATTTGAAGCGAAATATTCTCACATAAAAACTTCAATAAATCTCCAGTGTGTTACTGATATTCTGCTTTTCCGAATAGGTTTAATATGTGGGTTAAATTATGAATTGAAACAGCAGGCTTAAAATTGGACATGAATTCCTCAGTGCTTGCTGTCCATCATCCTTTGTGTGCCTGTTCCAAAGAAGCACATTTGGAATTAAGCCAAGGTGAGCCCCAGATGTTCAAGAATGCTCACTTTTCTCTCCAAAATTAAAAGAGAAACCCCCCATTCTGGCAGCTGAAACTTTAACAGTTGGCAAGAAGCCTCTTGGAGAGCATTGAGTACAGCAAAACTGATCAGTCCATGCCGAGCTTCTGGTTTGTTATTCAGCCCCAATTCTCAGCGGAAGCTGTACAAACATTAACTAACACTCAAACACATCTCTGGGAGGCTGTTCATCATCGACGGTTTTCTTTTCCTTGGAAATCAAGGCACAGGGAAATAGAAATTGATTAGGAAAGTTCATCTAAAAAGATACCAGTCACAAAAACAAGAAATCAACTTTGTCAATATTAAAAATTCTGGACACACTCATTGAAGTAATTGACAAATACAGAATGAAATATTGAAATAGTCAAACCTTAAACATTACAAAATTATTAGTATTATTTTTAGAACTTATAATTTAATATATTCACTTATAATGCTAAGGGTGCATGTTGTATGTGTGTGCATATATGTGTGGGGGGGTGTGTGGGTGTGTGCACACATATGTGCCATCATTTGTCTACATAGACATCAATTTTCCATCTTTGTGGAAAATATATACTATAACCTGAAAATTTCAATTTTGATGTAAAATCTTATCGAATTGTTGGCATTGTGATAAATACCCCCTCTTTTTTTAACATATTCTTGACAGGTTCTCCACCCCACTGCCCAATTTCTTCATTGGATAAATTAGATTAAAATAACACTTATAGCAAAATAATAATAAACTACAATATGTTCTTATAACACAACATTTCCATTTTTGTTTGGATATTTAGGTAATTTGAGTAATTATTCCGTAAGAATTTTTGAATACAAATCTGGGTTGATTTTCATTTCTTGTTATATAAAAGATTCTTAGCTTTGACCCAGGGTGGGAATATTGCTGACATTCTTGTGTTACATTTAATTTATTTTCTAAAATCCTATGTCAGTTTACCCCCTTCCATCTGCATGATAATAATGAAGTTATTTTCAGAGCTGAGTATAAATATTTTTAAATAAATATTTAACAATCTAAAAAATTTGCATTTATAAACAATTTATAAAATAGTATTTTAACAGATATGTGACTGTTTATTTCACAATTAAAAAAGCACTGTCCTGGGATTAAAGAGAAGGCTAATACTTACAAGCTTGAATCACTAAGAATGCTTCCCCTACTTTGCATCCACCACTGAAACCAACTTGAGCTCAGATATGCAGTTCACTCAATAACTTAAGTACACAATAATATTTTTTAAATCCAGAACTTTGTCAAGGTCTAAACAGTTTTTCTTTTAATTTTCAATTTGGATGAATTAACGTCTGTGTCTACAACCCAAAGAAAGAGACAGAATGGAGATATATAGCTGTATTTAGGGTACGAGTCATGCTTTAGAAAAGTTCACATTCGTTTTTACTCACCATACATAACTACATAAAGTAAGAAAGTATTACGGAAAAGTGGGTAAAGGAGAGATTTCTAGTCTCGTTGTGGGTCATGAGTTAGTTACAAAGTTAGAGATGAGAAATTAAAGGCTTTTGACACTTTCTGTTTTAGAGTTTGCTCTGTTCTTTAAAACGCTACTCCCTTCCAGGTAGTACATTTAATTTGTAGAGGTTGAAATTATTCCTAAATATGAATTTTTAATATATTCTAGGCTTTTGAATTATCTATGTGGCTTTCCCTCCAGTTTATGGAATACATATTATATTCATATGTAGTTTAAACCTTCCAATATTAACTGATATACATAATCCAAAATGAATAATTCATCTGCCCAACAAAATATTATAGATACTTAATAATGCCATAAAATAAAAATTTCTATGCCTATGTACACTGTATAAGCTCTGGTCCCAATCTTCAACTATTTCTTTGTGATTAACACTTTATAATTAAAAGTAGAAATAAGGAAGAACTGTGTTTATTTAATGTGTGTATTAAACATTATCTCAAGAACCATTAATTTCCACAACTACAGAAAGTTCTCTAAAACACTTCCAACTCATTTTATAATTTTGTAACTTCTTTATTTGCAAAAGAGTTTTAAAATTAAGTGATTTTCAAATTGCTGATACATTTGTTTCATTCATTATTTTTAGATAAAGAAAATTACAATGCTGTTTTATTAAGCACAGACTAAAGACACCAGTATGATTATTTATCCACATAAAATATTTTTACCTCAATGAGTATTTTATATGATGATGTATAAGTATTAACATTATGTTCCTTGAAATTTGATATTTTCATTGTTTGGAGAAAAAACAAATTCACTTTTGCTCCAAGCTGTAAAGGAGTGAATGTCACATGAGAAATGTGTTGAATTCTCATGATCCTTAAGAGGAGCTGCTATTGTAGAAGATATTGTATAAGATATGTTTTTAAAAGACCAATACACCCTTAACTAAGTTACAGTGGTACTGTTTAATGAATTTTGAGACACCCTATGCAATTAATAGCTTGAAATATTGTGTTCCATTGTCTTTCTCACTGCTTGTGTTAACTCATTAGAATTTTTTTATTTTGTTTGAATTTAAATAGATTTAACCACTGGAGCTTCCAGTCTTCATTAAATGCACAAAGCATCCAAGTTTAGTAAATCGTATAAGAATAATAATAGCAATGTATTGCATTAAATGTCAATTTAATTGTATTGTATTAAATGTCAATATGAGTCCCCAGTTTCATTCTAAACCTTTGTATAGAATGCTAAAAACTCCCAAAGAAAATATCATTATTTTTCTTTTACTTCATTAATAAATACTTTATCTTCTATAATAGCTGTATAGATTCTCTATCAAAAAGTGATGAGTACATCTAAAAGTTTCTATTGTATACATTAAAAAGTTATGTGATTTCCCCAGACATTTTAAACATACATTTCTCCATTAAAATGCTTGTTATTTCAGCACTGGGGACTCAGTGAATATTATCATCTTATTATGGTAGTTCTGAGAAGAAGAGTGAAGTAGACAAGACTCAGGTGACATGTTCATTATAGCAAAGGAAATCAGTGACAGTTTTGGGATCAAACTCGGAAACTCTTGACTCACTTGCCAATGGTTCACATATCTGTTTAGAATAAATGAGTAGTCAATGATCTGACTGTTAAATTTTAACAGGGCCTCTCATCATGAAACTTGAATTGTCTTTCACTTACAAACAAAAATGAGCAATGACAACCAACACTTCAATTTCTTATTCTTTTGGGAATTCTGGAAAATAACAATTACTCTGGTGTGCTGGTACAAAAACAAAACAAAAACCCTAACTGGACATATTTCCAAGCATGAAGTAGCTCAAAGAGCTAACTCAAACATCACATGACATATTGCTGTGAACGCTTCAAGGGAGTTTGGGACTTGGATTGGACTGGGAAAAGAAAGTACTCTACCAGTCCATCTGGCTGTATTCATTTCACATGAAGTTGTTCTTGTTTTTTGCCCATGGGGAAGCATGTAACTTGAAAGATTTCACTTCTACTAGAATTATAATTGTGCATTTTTTTTTTGGAATGAGCACAAAAGGAGCTCTATGTGGCTCAGATGAGTGAATTGTGGCACCAAATAATCACTCTATTCTCATTCTTAAAGCTATAGTGGGTTCTGCTCATCAAATGCAGTGTCATAAGACAGTGATATATAGTAGAAGATAGCACCATAAACATGGGATATTCATAATTTTAGTTCCTGAAATTAAAATTGTCTGTAACTTAACTGAATATGATAAAAGCAATTCTATCCAATTAGATAAAATTCAAAATGAAGTTACAGATGTAATTTCAGGCTTATAATTTGACGGAATTTCTCCTCCATTTAAACACACATATGCACACAGACACATGGGGGGGGTGGATTTAAAGTAAGTTTTAAGAAATAGCTCAATGGTTAAAGGTGTTTGCTGCTTTTCAAGTGGACTCAAGTTCATTTTCCAAAACCTACTACCAGGAGGCAGCTCATATTCCCACATCTCTTATTTTAGAGAACTGAATGTTCTCTTCTGTACTCCACAGGCCTTTGAACAAATGCATGCATGCTCACATACTTATACAAATAAATAAAGTAATATTTTATTTTATTTTTTATTCAAAACTTTTTATTTCTTTGCAACTACTTATGGAAGGATAGGGTTTGTTATTAGTGAATCTTTAAAGTTGTTACTATTTAAACCAAATCATTTGTACAAAAGAGTAGATTTTAGAAATATGAGCTTGACAAGATTTGAGACATGAAGAAATGGATCAGGCTATGGAAGGAAATAAGAGAATTGATACCTACAGATTGGGAAAAGATCTTTACCAACCCCACTTCCGACAGAGGGCTAATATCCATAATTTATAAATAACTCAAGAAATTAAACACCGAGAAAGAAAATAATCCAATCAAAAAATGGGAAACAGAGCTTAACTGAGAATTCACAGAGGAGGACTCTCTAATGTCCGTGAGACACTTGAAGAAATGCTCAATATCCTTAATCATCAGAGAAATGCAACTCAAGAGATTCCATCTCATACCTATCAGAATGGCTAAGATCAAAAGATCAAATGACAGCACAGGCTGGGGAGGTTGTGGAGAAAGGAGGACACTCCTCTATTGCTGGTAGAAGTACAAGCTTGTACAATCACTATAGAAATCAGTCTGGCGATATCTTAGAAAACTTGTAATAGCTCTACCTCAAGACCCAGCCATACCACTTCTGGATATACATCCAAATGATTCCTCACCAAACAACAAGGAAGTTTCCTCATCTATGTTCATAGCAGCCTTATTTGTAATAGCTAGAAACTGGAAATCACCCAGATGTCACTCAACCAAAGAATGGATAAAAAAAAAAAAAATCTGGTACATATACACAATGGAATACTACTCAGCTATCAGAAACAAGGAAATCATGCAATTTGCAGCCAAATTGATGGAACTGGAAAACCTCATCCTGAGTGAGCTAATCCAGACTCAGAAAGATGCACATGTCATATAGTCATAATTGGATTTTAGCCATATAGTGCAGGTTAACCAACACACTGAAAGGAACATAGAATTTGTTACCTGTTAGCGGGACAATTTGCCCTAGGGTTGCTATCATGTTGGCACTCAGTGCAAGTAGAAGTTATTTGCCCTCATATGAATGTTGAACTGAGGGGGGCTGATATGTAGGGATACCCCACGCTGGAGGAGTAGGATAAGTGGGAGATGGAGGAAAGTGTGAGAGGATGGAACCAGGAGGGATGGAAAGAGGGCACTGTGAAGGAGATGTAACTTGAAGTAATGATTAAACATTTAAAAAAGGAGAGAATTGACAACTGTAAACTTCAGTCACAATCATGCTCTTACAATGTAGGCTTTTAAAGTTTAAGCAGCAAGAATGAAAAAAGATCACAGAGCAAAGAATTAGAGGAAAGGGAGATGACAACAGACAGTGTGGAAATGTTATCTTGGTAAGAATTCTGTAGAGTCATTGTTTCCATATCCACTCTCAAGCAGAGCTACATGAAGTGGTTAAGCGTGCTGGAGTATTTAGATATTGTTTTAATTAGAGAAGATTGAGTGACAGTCAAGTAATTTTTGTGTGAAAAGTACATCTCTTCAATTGACCTACCTGTGCTTCCAAAACACATAAAGACCTACAAGCTTGTTCCACATGGATTACTGGTGTACATGCATGTACTTGAGTGATGCATTGTCCCCTCAATACTGACTTTCTTCTAAGAGAGAAAAATATCCTGTGTAAGTAAGTGTGGTGTGTGTAGTTTAGACTCTAGTTCTGTTTAGAATTTCAACTTCTTTCCATATTAGTATTAAAATATTCCTTTCTGCAAGTTTCAAAGAACCTTGCTCATAGCTATGTCTTGACCATCTATCAGTGGGTTTATATTCTCTTCTGCCTTAATGACAACTTCTCTGGAGTGTTTTCTTGGCAGTAAATGCAAAAGGGATATACAAAAAAGTACTATTTATCAGGTTTCCATTCTGTGCACAGTCTTAGACTAATAAAATATTCATAAGGTTATTTTAGATATTCATAAAAAACAGGGTCAAATTACAATGAACATTTTGAGAGTATGTATCACTCATATAGACCCAATTTCTCCTAGTAGAAAAATAAATGGAAATTGCACTATACAGTTCATTATAAGATACCAAACAACAAATATTTATTTGTAGCCCAATATGTATGATGTATGTATCATTTTATTTCACAAGTCTTTTACCTCGTGAACACTTGTACTGATCTTCTTTTCATCTTTATCAAGAAATTAAACACATGCTCTGTCTTCTCGCAATGTGAATAAAAATTAAATATTCATTCAAATAATCTCCATGCTAATGTTCAACAATCCATATCTAAAATATTATTAACATGTTAAATTATTAACTCTAAATCACAGGATCAAACTTTTAACTTGTAAATGTCATGTAGGTAAGTCACGGAAATCTAAGTGTTATTTAGATTTCTCTGATGTGAACTTAATTTTTAATATTTAAAATGTATGTAAAATTAGTTCACATTAAAAAAAACCACCTTCATGAGGAAGTAACTGTTTCATGATGCAATAACAAAATAACCGTCTTTTAATTTAGAACAATATAAAGCATTTAATTTTTTCTAGTAGAAAATTAAATGATTTTTTTTTGTTTCTCTTCATAAGAAGGCCTCATACTTCTTAATTTTAAAATAAACATTAGATATAATATCTTGGCTTTTAAGCTTTGTGTACCTTGTGTACTTGCTCCTGTAGGGTAAATATTTTGAGCATAATAATATTAAAATAATATAATGGGTATTCATGCAAAATATTGTGATACTTTTAAGTAATGATTTTTCTTATTATAAGCCATGGGCATGGGTATCAAAATGATGTTTTTTTTAATTTTTAATTATTTCTTTTTAATCATGGTATATTTTATACAATAAAATGTTAAAATTACAGTGTAACTTGTACACAATTATAATAGTAAACATTTTCGTAAAAATTTCATTAGTAGAAGTTTTTATGTATAAAATTATAAACATTTAGTGTAGACTTCAATATGTTTAGCTTCTTTTTTTTTCCTTTATTTTTTATTTCTTAAAGTTACATCTCGATCGCAGTCCCCTCCCTATTCCCCCTCCAGGCCCACCCTCCCACACTCAACCCCCCATCCTCTTCCCTTTTTTTTTCTTTTAAGTTTGAGGTATATATATTTCCCCCTACAGTTTCCCCTTTCAGTCCAACAAATGGCTCTTTCTCTTATAATAACAAATACAATACAGTACAACAGAGGTAATTAGGCCACAGTTATGAGGGTTATATGGCTTAACGTACATTCCCAATGTCCAGTCCATATGTATTTGGTACCTGACTTTAACATTCTACTATCTAAACATCTCCATGAGTTTAAAGGTCTATATCTGACTCAACATTCATACTAACTTGCAACACAATTTTAAAAGTATCTTCTTAGATCTGTAGCACTCTCTTGACTCCTAAACAACTCAAAATTAAATTATGAGACTCTAGCTATCTGTTCTTCAACCACCTCAGAGAACCGAGAGGGATAAATATATCTGATTTTATAGGAAGTACAGGGCCTGCAGCTTCCCAAACTAAGAAATGACATACCAGTGGCTGCCTGGACAGTTCCCATTTTCTCTCCATACATTACAGCATTGATCTTCAGTCATTTGGCACCATTTCTCTGACAGACATTGATTGTAGAGCAGGGGTTATGAAGGACTTACCTACCCTGTCTTGGCAGAGCTAGGCTGTCGACTTACCTGCTTCCAGGTTTTGTCCTTTTTGGACAGCATTCTGTCTACAGTTGGAGCAAGGGGCTTTTCCTACCAAGAGATAGGCTTGCGACTAATTCAATCATCTCCCACTGGAGATTCTTCGATGCTCATCTTCTACTTGGAGGAAAATAGGGGGTGCTGTCAGGAGTTGATATGTCTTTTTTTTTTAATACTTTATTTTTTTTTCTTCAAGTTACATCTCAGTAACAAACCCCTCCCTATTGCCCCCTCCTATCCCACCCTTCCACCCTCTTCCCCCCAGAAGTTTCCCCTTTCAGTCCAACAGATGGTTCCTTCTCTTATAACAGTAAGTATTATACAAAACAATAGATATAAATATGCCACATTTATGAGAGTAAATTGGCCCAGTATACCTTCCCAATGTCCAGTTTATATATATTTGGCCCCTGACTTTAACATTCTACTATTTAACCAACTCCATGAGTTTAAAGGTCTATATGTGACTCAACATTCATACTATCTTGCAACACACTTTTAAGAGTATCTTCTTAGATCTATAACACCCTCTTGATTCCTAAACAGTTCAAAATTTAACTATGAGACTCTAGCTGTCTATTCTTCAACCACCTCAGAGACCTGAAAGGGATAAATATATTTGCTTATATAGGAAGTGCAGGGCCTGCAGCTTCCAAAACTAAGAAAGAACATACCATTGACTGCCTGGACAGTTCCCATTTTCTCTCCATACATTCCAGCATCAATCTTCAGCCTTTGGGTCCTGTTTCTCTGACAGACATTTGTTGTAGAGCAGGGATTATGAAGGACTTACCTACCCTGTCTTGGCAGAGTTAGGCTGTCGACTTCCCTGCTACCAAGTTTTGTCCTTTTTGGACAGCAGTCTGTCTACAATTGGTGCAAGGGGTTTTTTCATGCCAAGAGAAAGGCTTGCCACTAATTCAACCATCTTACAGTGGAGGTTCTTTGATGCTTATCTTCTACTTGGAGTAGAATAGGGGGTGCTGTCAGGCGCTGATATGTCTCGATATCAAAAAAAAAATCTTGATTTAAGATAACATCTTTGAATGCCATATTCTGCAGATCTCTAGGGGTTTTTGAAGATGCCCTATCCATCTCTTGTATTTAGATAAGCAAATGTTGCTTGTCTCTTAGCAACTTGATTACTGGATAGTTTAGAGAATATCTGTGATAGACTGTCATAGTAGCTAACAAAGTGACATGTTTGCATGACTAGGAGTTTGTTTTAACTATCCTAGACCATTTTAGATGGTTGGTATCAAGAGGTCAGAGCTTCACATTTTATTTTTAAGTATCTCTAGGAATGATATCATTGGGAAGTGTTACCTTTAAATTTGTATCAGTATACAAAGATCTATTCAATTGTGGTTAAATATACTCTTAATTATGTATCAATATACCAAGATCAATGCCTATGTAGCCCAATATAATCTTAATATTACGTCCATATGCAAGGGTCAATCCCATTGTGGCCAACTGTAATCTTAATTTTGTATCAATATACAAAGATCAATACCGATGTAATCCAATACAATCTTATTTTTGCACAATAATGGTCAATACCACTTTAGCCAAATACACTACTAATTTTGTATCAATATACAAAGGTATAAGGGCATATTCAATAATCTGCCCCTTCTTCTTGGACCTTCCTGTGCTATGTCTATATCTCATTTTTCTCAATCCCATGCACTCCTACATAGGAGAGGAAGAAGGATACAGAAAAGGAAAAGTAGGAATTCCCTGGGGCTAACCTCCAAAACCCATTAAGACAGGACCATTTATCAGCTTGTAGTCTCTTCCCCTACATAACAGAGTTTTCAGTTATCCTTCAAAAAACCAAAAAGAAGGGCGGAGAAACACCCTCCCCACCCTCTGGGCATGGGACATAGCTCTCTTAAAGTGACTTCCTGCTGATTTGGGTCGTAGTAGACCTGTTTGGGGCCCCAACCCAAATGGGAAAAATGATTAAAAATGTTAGTACACTCCTTTTATGTTCAGTCCTTCTGTTCTCAGCTGTTTAGATGACCTAAGGGGTTTGTAGGCAGAAGCTGATCTTGCAGGTTTCACTGAGGTTCCTGTCGGGGCATTGTGTAGAGCTGAGCGGTCCCAGTGACATTGGATTGCTGTGGTGGTTGCAGGCCCCCATGGAGACAGCTACTGAGGAAGTCTGCCAGGCAGAATCAACTGGGTCACTCGTCCTCCTTGGTGCCTGATTCTGCTCTCTGCTGAGGATTCCGCTGTCCAGCTGTCCCCTGGCTCCCCTAATGGATGCTTCAATTCTCCTGGAACGATAAGAGCAGAGCCCTGCCCCAATTCCAACCCTAGGACAATTGCCCTCTTTTTTTGGGGGGGATGGGGGGGCTAGGTAGTACTTCTCCTGAAGCAAATTTGGCCTTCTGACAACATACAAAGCGTTATCTTTCAATCCGGGTTAAAGAAGAAATCATTCTGTCACCTTGGAGCTAAACCAGCTCTAGTGTATATATTTTGAGATCCCAAAGCACAATCTGCCTGCATCGAGAAGGCCTTTTGTAAGTAGCCTCCAAACCTAGGTCCCTCCAAATCCCATGTGTGTGTCTCTGAACTCTAATTATTGGGATCAGGGACCTGTGTTTCCCATCTGAAGGGACCAAAGATGTGTTCCACCACTCCTGGATCGAAGTCTTTCTCTATTTAGAGTTTACCCTGCTTCAGGCTGACCCTGAGCTCCGGAATCTGCCCGTTTCTGTCTCCAGTGTGCTGGGAGCTGGGACCAAGGTTGTACTCTTCTTGAATGGTGGGACCAAGAGTATGCACCCTCACCACCCCGCTCCGTATGACTCCAGAATACATAAGACCACCAACTCTACGGTGCCCCCCCCCCCTGTCTCCACTGAAGTCAAAGGCATGGGCCAATACCACAATTCTCTTGTATTTTACCTTAGCTCCATGTCTACTCTACACCTGCAGGTCTGCAAAACCAGGCCGAATGGCTGTATCCTCTGTTCCATTCACAGTGTTTCAGCCCTGCCCCCTGCCTTTTTTTTTTTTAAGTTAATAAACTTATTTGTTTGTTGCTTCAGGTTACATCCTTATCATATTGTCCTCTTTTCCCGCTTCCCAGCCCCACCCTCCCATGCTCTACCCCCTGACCCTTCTGTCTTGTTCCTCTGGGGTGGAGTGTCCCTGCCTAACATTCTCTCACCACAGATCAGGAGTCATATGAGGGCCAAGAGCCTCTTCATTCACCGGGGGCCTACGAGGCAGTACTGCCAGTGAATGGTGTCTCATTGCTACTGGGGGAATACTAAAAAAAAGACCAACAAACACACAAACCCACAAAAACAAAGAATATCAACAAAAAAAGAGAGGAAAAAGAAGAGGGAAAAGGAAAAAGAAAAAAAAGAAAAAAGAAGGAAAAAGAAAAAGACAAAAAAAAAGTATGTCCTTGTTCCTTTTGATGTGTTGGTTGTAGTACAGATATCCTGTATGATATAGTTAAAATCCTAATATAAGTGAATAGATGCCATTTGCATCCTTCTTAGACTGGGTTAGCTCACTCAGGATGAGCTCCTCTAGATCCATCCATTTGGTTGCAAATTGCATGATTTCATTGTTTCTGATAGCTGAGTAATATTCCATTGTATAGATGTACCACAATTTTTTAATCCATTCTTCAGTTATGGGACATCTGGGTTGTTTCCAATTTCTAGCTATTACAAATAAGGCTGCTATGAACATAGATGAGGAGACTTCCCTATGTTCCGTGAGAGGTCCTTTGGGTGTATACCCAGAAGTGGTATGGCTGGGTCCTGAGGCAAGGTTATTCCTAGATTTCTAAGATATCGTCAGACAGACCTCCATAGTGGTTGTACAAGCCTTCACTCCCACCAGCAATGGAGTAGGGTACCCCTTTCTCCACACCGTCGCCAGCATGCGCTATCATTTGAGCTCTTTATTTTAGCCATTCTAACAGGTGTTAGGTGGAATCTCAGGGTCGTCTTGAGTTGCATTTCTCTGATGATTAAGGATGTTGAACTTTTCTTCAGGTGTCTCTCAGCCCTTAGGGATTCCTCTTTTGTGAATTCTCTATTTAGCTCCATCTCCCATTTTTTGATTGGATTATTTGGTTTCTTGGCATTTAGTTTCTTGAGTTCTTTGTAGATTTTAGATAATAGCCCTCTATCAGATGTGGGGTTGGTGAAGATTTTCTCCCAGTCTGTTGGTTGCCGTTTTGTTCGAATGATAGTGTCCTTTGCTTTACAGAAGCTTTTCAGTTTCATGAGGTCCCATTTATTGATTGTTGATCTCAGGTCCTGAGCTGTTGGTGTTCTGTTCAGGAAGTTGTCACCTGTGCCAATGAGTTCGAGGGTTTCTCCTACTTTTTCTTCCAGTATCTTTACTGTGGCTGGCCTTATGTTAAGGTCTTTGATCCACTTGGAATTAAGTTTTGTACAAGGTGATAGGTATGGGTCTAATTTCATTCTTTTGCAAGTGGACATCCAGTTGGACCAGCACCATTTGTTGAAGATGCTGTCCTTCTTCCATTGTGCGTTTTTGGCTTCTTTGTCAAAGATTAGTTGGCCATAGGTGTGTGGATCCATGTTTGGGTCTTCAATTCGATTCCATTGATCCACTGGTCTGTTTCTATACCAGTACCATGCTGTTTTTATTACTGTTGCTCTGTAGTACAGCTTGAAATCTGGGATGGTGATACCTCCAGATGTTTTTTTCATTGAACAGGATTGATTTAGCTATTCTGGGCTTTTTGTTGTTCCATATGAAGTTGAGACTAGCTTTTTCCAGGTCTATAAAGAATTGAGTTGGTATTTTGATAGGAATTGCATTAAATCTATATATTGCTTTTGGTAGGATAGCCATTTTTATTATGTTGATTTTACCTATTCATGAGAATGGGAGATCTTTCCATCTTCTAAAGGCCTCTTCCATTTCTTTCTTCAGGGGCTTGAAGTTCTTGTTATATAGGTCCTTTACATGCTTGGTTAGAGTTACCCCCAGGTATTTTATGTTGTTTGTGGCTATTGTGAAGGGGGTTGTTTCCCTTATTTCTTTCTCGGTATATTTGTTTGTTGTATAAAGAAGGGCTTCTGATTTTTTTGAGTTAATTTTGTATCCAGCCACCTTGCTGAAGTTGTTTATCAGGTGTAAGAGTTCTTTGGTGGAGTTTTTGGGGTCGCTTATGTATACTAACATATCATCTGCGAATAGGGATAATTTGACTTCTTTTCCAATTTTTATCCCTTTGATCTCCTTTAGTTGTCTTATTGCTCTAGCAAGGACTTCAAGTACTATATTGAAGAGGTATGGTGAAAGTGGACATCCTTGTCTTGTCCCTGAGTTTAGAGGAAATGCTTCAAGCTTCTCTCCATTTAATTTGATGTTGGCTACTGGCTTGCTGTATATTGCCTTTATTATTTCAAGGTAAGGTCCTTGTATGCCCGTTCTCTCCAGAACTTTTAGCATGAAGGGGTGTTGGATTTTGTCAAATGCTTTTTCTGCATCTAGCGAGATTATCATATGGTTTTTTTCTTTCATCTTGTTTATGTGGTGAATTACATTGATAGACTTTTGTATATTGAACCATCCCTGCATTCCAGGGATGAAGCCTACTTGATCATGGTGTATGATACTTTTGATGTGTTCTTGAATTCGGTTTGCTAGTATTTTATTAAGTATTTTTGCATCTATGTTTATGAGGGAGATTGGTCTGAAGTTCTCTTTCTTTGTTGGGTCTTTGTGTGGTTTAGGAATCAGAATGACAGTGGCCTCATAGAATGAGTTTGGCAGTGATCTTTCTGTTTCTATGTGGTGGAAGAGTTTGAAAAGTAATGGTGTTAGTTCCTCTTTGAAGGTCCGGTAGAATTCCGTGCTAAAGCCATCTGGCCCTGGGCTTTTTTTGGTTGGGAGATTATTAATGACTGTTTCTATTTCCTTAGGTGTTATTGCACTGTTTAAGCTGTTAATCTGATTTTGATTTAGTTTTGGTAGGTGGAATTTATCGAGGAAATTGTCCATTTCACTTAGGTTTACAAATTTAGTGGAATATAGATTTTTAAAGTAATGCCCGAATATTTTCTGGATCTCCTCAATGTCTGTTGTTATTTCGCCCTTTTCATTTCTGATTTTGTTGATTTGTGTTCTTTCCCTTTGCCTTTTAGTTAATTTGGCTAGGGGTCTGTCTATTTTTGTTGATTTTCTCAAAGAACCAACTCTTGGTTTCATTGATTCTTTGTATAGTTCTTTTTGATTCTAAGTTGTTGATTTCAGCTCTAAGTTTGATGATTTCCTGTCTTCTGCTCTTCTTGGGAGTGTTTGTTTCTTTTTTTTTTCCAATTCACCCAGCTTAGCTTTTAGTTCACTAATATGAGCTGTCACAATTTTCTTTTTGAAAGCACTTAGTGCTATGAACTTTCCTCATAGCACAGCTTTCAATGTATCCCATAGGTTTGGGTATGTTGTGTCTTCATTGTCGTTGGATTTTAAGAAGTCTTTGATTTCCTTCCTTATTTCTTCCCTGACCCAGAGGTCATCCAGTAAGGAGCTGTTCAATTTCCATGTGTGTGTAGGCTTTCTGTTAATTCTTTTACTGTTGAAGGCCAGCTTTATTCCGTGGTGGTCTGATAAGATACAAGGTGTTATTTCAATTTTCTTGTATCCATTGAGACTATCTTTGTGATCAATTATGTGGTCAATTTTGGAGAAGGTTCCGTGGGTCTGAGAAAATGGTGTATTCCTTTGTGTTTGGGTGAAACGTTCTGTAGATATCTGTTAGGTCCATTTGTTTCATGATCTCTGTTAGACTCCGTATTTCTCTGTTTGTCTTCTGTCTTGATGATCTGTCCTTTGTTGTGAGTGGGGTGTTGAAGTCTCCCACTACTAATGTGTTGTGATCGACGTGCGCTTTAAGTTTTAGAAGTTTTTCTTTTACGAAAGTAGGTGCCTTTGTATTTGGGGCATAGATGTTCAGTATTGAAATTTCCTCTTGATGAATATTCCCTTTAATGAGTATATAGTGCCCTTCTTTGTCTTTCTTCATTAACTTCAGTTGGAAGTCTGTTTTGTTTGATATTAGGATGGCTACTCCAGCTTGCTTCCTGGGTCCATTTGCTTGGAAAACCTTTTCCAAGCCCTTTACTCTGAGGCAGTGTCTATCTTTCGTAGTTAGATGTGTCTCTTGTATATAGCATAAGGGAGGGTCTTGCTTGTGGATCCACTCTGTAAACCTATGTCTTTTTATTGGGGAGTTGAGTCCATTGATGTTGATGGATATTAGTGACCAGGGGTTGTTGTTTCCCATTAGTTTGGTATAGGTGGTGGTCCTGTTCCTCTTTTGGTTTAGTTGCTGATGGGTTTTCTATTCCCTTTGTTTTCTTGGGTGGAGTTTTCTTCTCTGGGTTGGGATTTTCCTTCTAGGATTTTCTGTAGGGCTGGGTTTGTGGGTAGATATTGTTTAAATTTGATTTTGTCATGGAATATCTTGTTTTCTCCATCTATGTTGATAGAGAGTTTTGCTGGGTAAAGTAGTCTGGCTGGGCATCTATGATCTCTTAGGACTTGTAGTATATCTGACCAGGCCCTTCTAGCTTTTAACGTTTCTGGGGAGAAGTCAGGTGTAATTTCGATGGGTCTGCCATTGTATGTGACTTGACCTTTTTGTCTTACAGCTTTTAATATTCTTTCTTTGTTCTGTACATTTGGAGTTTCAATTATTATGTGGCGAGAGGAGTTTCTTTTCTGGTCTAATCTGTTTGGTGTTCTGTAAGCCTCTTGGATTTTTATTGGCATCTCTTTTTTCAGGTTTGGGAAGTTTTCCTCTCTGATTTTGTTGAAGATATTTCCTGGACCTTAGAGTCGGGAGTCTTCTCTTTCCTCTATAGCTATAATTCTTAGGTTCCATCTTTTCATGAGTCCTTGATTTCTTGGATGTTGTGGGTGAGAGATTTTTTAGCCTTCTCATTTTCTTTGTATGTTGTACTGATTTCTTCCACTGAATCTTCCATGCCTGAGATCCTGTCTTCCATCTCTTGCATCTTATTGTTGATACTCACATCCGTAGTTCCTGTTCTCTTCCCTTGGTTCTCCACTTCCTCTTTTAACTCTGACTGTGTTTTCTTTATTGTTTCTATTTCTATTTTCATGTCTTGTATGATTTTGTTCGTTTTGTACATTTCCTTCTCCAGCTTGCTTGTTTTTGTATGAAAATCTTTCATGGCTTTTTCCTTTTCCTGTTCAAGCTCTGTCACCTTGGCTTGGAGCTCTTTAATGGTGTTGTTCCTTGTTTTGAGTTGTAGAATTGTGGCTTCTTTGAATTCCTTCATAGATTTAAGTTCTTCTTGCAGGGACTCTGTCACTTTCCATAATGCAGAATTGTCAATGTTTTCATATGTTTCTGTTGTTGTGTGGTCATCCAAATTGGATGAGCTAGGATGGTTCTGCTTTGTTGGAGTCATAATTCCTTGATTTCTATTTTTTTTTTTTGACCTTTCGCCATTGGATGCATTTAGCTGTCTGTTTTCTGTGCTTGGAACCACAGTGGATGATTTGGTGCAGGGGACGAGTTACTTGGCTATCTGTCCTTGCTTACAGGGGGATTTCAAGGTCACTGTGGTTTTAATCGCCTGAGGCACTGTGAGCTGGTGCAGCCTATTCCCAGGTTGTGAGTAATGGACCAGGATTGTTTCACTGCTCCCAATTCAGACTTCCCTATGTTGCACTCTGAGTTATCAGCCTGTAATGGTTCTGATGGTATGGGCCTGTTTGCCCAGGCACAGATAATTTGGGCTTTGTTTGTCATCACGGAGGCTGACAGGGTCTCGCTCCACACCTAATATGTCTGGATTTTCCAGGATACAGCTATGGTCCCGATTTCTGGTTTCTCTCTAGGCTTCTTGCCATAGGGCTGGACTCTGTGCCTGATTCCATTCCTGGCTGCGCCGCCACAGGTCCCGTGGGTACCCCAAGCCCCGGATCCTCTGTCTGCCTGAGTGGACCTCTCGTCCCAGCAGCTCAGCCGTGGGTGCACGGATCCCTGGCCCCGCCCATGCCTGTCTCTCTCCCCAGATGACTTGCCGTGGACTGGCGGGGATTTGGCCCTTCCAGCTGTGCTCCCTCCCCAGCTGCGCTACGGTGAGTGTGCGGGATTCGGCCCCTCCAGCCTGCTTTTGTGTTCCCAGCTTCCAGTGCTCTCTTGGAACCTCCCGCCCTCCGCTTCACGAGCGGCTGCGGATCACCTGCTGAGCCCCCTGTTTGTTCCTTGCTAAGCCTTCCACTATCTCGCAAAATGTTTTAAGTGGGTATAAGTTCAACCTGATGTGTGGGGAGCCCAATAGGACAGTGATCTATGGCCACGTGGACCCTGATTCTGCCTGCTGTAAGTTAGGATCGATCTTAACAGGCACCTCTCCAAATGGGAGTTCCCAAATTCCGGGTTTAGTGGCCTCCGTGTCTGTGAGAGATGGGTGAGAGCCTTGCCCTGGGACTTTTAACAGTCCCTTGGGAGCTGTGAGTGTTCCCGGGGGGTGGGTGGGTCCTAGCCCCTCCGGTTTTTGCACAGTGCCCAATAACTCTGTGTTTTTTATGGCTCTTTTTTCCCTGCATTCAAAATGCGTCAGTGTAGGTCGCCGCCATCTTGGCCCGCCCTGATATGTCTTGATATAAAAAAATCTAAAGTTACGAAAACATCTTTGAATGCCATATTCTGCAGATCTCTTGAGGTTTTTGAAGAAGCCCTATCTATCTCTTATATTAGGGTAATCAGATGTTGCTTGTCTCTTGCCGGTTTATTTCTGATTAGCTTATAAAGTAACTATAATAGGCTGTCATAGTACCTAACTGAATGACCGGCTTGCATAACCATTAGTTTGCATTTCTTAATTACCCTAAACAGTTTATGACAATTAGTAGTAAAAGGCCAAAACATCACATTTCATTTTTTTTTCTTTACCTCCTAACCCTTCCATGCCATTTCTCTGGGGTGGGGTTTCCTTATATAACAGTCCCTCATCCATTTGAGAGGTCGTATGAGGGCCAAGAGCCTCTTCATTCATTGGGGATCTACGAAGCAGTACCATCAGTGAAAAGTGTCTCATTGCCTGGGAGAGAGAACTACTAAACAAACAAACCAATAAGCATACAATAGATAAAAAAGACTGAAAAATAGAAAAAAAATATAACTAATATGTAAAAAATAAATAAAGAATAAAAATTAAAAATAAGAAGTCTATGTCCAAGTTTCCTTTGGTGTGTTAGTTGTAGTATCAATACCTTCTACTATATAGCTAAAATCCTACTCTAAGTGAATAGATGCCATATGCGTCCTTCTGAGTCTGGGTTAGTTCACTCAGGATGAGCTTTTCTAGTTCCATCCATTTCACTGCAAATTGCATGATTTCATTGTTTCTGATAGCTGAGTAGTATTCCATTGTGTAGATGTACCACAGTTTTTTAACCCATTCTTCAGGTGAGGGACATCTGGGTTGTTTCCAGTTTCTAGCTATTACAAATAAGGCTGCTATAAACATAGATGAGGAAACTTCCTTATGATTCCGTGAAGAGGCATTTGGGTGTATACCCAGAAGTGGTATGGCTGGGTCCTGAGGCAGAGCTATATCAAGTTTTTTAAGATATCGCCAGATTGACCTCCATAGTGGTTGCACAAGTCTGCATTCCCACCAGCAATGGAGTAGGGTACCCCTTTCTCCACACCCTCGCCAGCATGTGCTGTCATTTGAGTTTTTGATCTTAGCCATTCTGACAGGTGTGAGATGGAATCTCAGAGTCGTCTTGAGTTGCATTTCTCTGATGATTAAGGATGTTGAGCATTTCTTCAAGTGCCTCTCAGCCATTAGGGATTCCTCCTTTTTGAATTCTCTATTTAGCTCTGTCCCCCATTTTTTGATTGGATTATTTGGTTTCTTGGTATTTAATTTCTTGAGTTCTTTGTAGATTTTGGATATTAGCCCTCTGTCAGATGTGGGGTTGGTGAAGATTTTCTCCCAGTCTCTAGGCTGCTGTTTTGTTCGAATGACAGTGTCCTTTGCCTTACAGAAGCTTTTCAGTTTCATGAGGTCCCACTTATTGATTTTTGATCTCAAGTCCTGAGCTGTTGGTGTTCTCCTCAGGAAGTTGTCGCCTGTGCCAATTAGTTCGAGGGTTTCTCCCACTTTTTCTTCTAGTAGATTTAGTGTGACTGGCCTTATGTTAAGGTCTTTGATCCACTTGGACTTAAATTTTGTTCAGGGTGATAAGTATGGGTCTAACTTCATTCTTTTACAAATGGACTTCCAGTTGGACCAGCACCATTTGTTGAAGATGCTGTCCTTCTTCCATTGTGCTGTTTTAGCTTCTTTGTCAAAAATTATGTGGCCATAAGTGTGTGGGTCTCTTTATGGATCTTCAATTCGATTCCATTGATCTACTGGTCTGTTTCTATACCAATACCATGCTGTTTTTACAACTATTGCTCTGTAGTACAGCTTCAAATCTGGGATGGTAATACCTCCAGATGATTTTTTATTGTACAGGATTGATTTAGCTATTCTGGGCTTTTTGTTGTTCCATAAGAAATTGAGGCTAGCTCTTTCCAAGTCTATAAAAAATTGTGTTGGTATTTTGATAGGAATTGCATTGGGCCATCCTACCAAAATGATGTTTTAATAATTGTAATATTGACAAGGAATTAAAAGACTCATTGAATATTAGAAATGTGCCCACAGAGGATTTGTAAATCTCTTCACTCAGCCAAATTCTGCTCTCTGGCAAGCAATGTGATCTTTTCTACAATGTCTAACACAAACTCTGGCACTCAAATAAATGATAACATTTGAAAATGCAAATGTACTTCTCTCCAGGAAAGATCAAACAGAGCTCTTGTTTAATTCATGTTATGAATATACTTTTCATTCCAAATATTCTTTCAAGATGTTTTCCTGGTAAAACTCATATATCAGATATACATAAATATATATGGAATGAGTTGAAGAAATGTTTTGGAGAAGTTTTACACTTTGCAAGTCCCTTAATGAGAGTTGGAAACACCACCGCCACACCCGTGAGCCCATGTGAACTGATACTCAACTTAAATGCAAACTTCTTACACACACTTCATTTGCAGAATTACTGTGATCAGCTTCAATTCTTCATCTGTCACCTAAGGTTTAGGTTTGTTGAAAAGCACCCAGGGTCACAACTGCCCTCTTGCCTTTCCTTAGGTTTCAACACTGTGGAGTTTTTATTCTCAAGGCTGTGAGTTGATTCTGACAAGCACTTTAAGACAACAGTTTCCTGTGCAAGGGTCTGAGCATGCCTGCCACCAGTTGTCCTGGTATACTCCTATCTGTGGAACTGTGAAATGATGGATGTTCTGCAGGAGATGGATTTAAGGCACACAACATTATTTCCTTATTGCAGTGGCCAATAGGTATCCTTCTCCTAAACATTGTTGACTAATTGTTATAGAAAAACCAGCAGGGAAGCATATGTCTGTTTATAAGTGTAAATTCACTAGAACACAGGACTCAGATTCTGTGTAAAATACAATACACCATAAAGTGAACATTTCCTGAGCAAAGGAACAGCAGAATTTTTGTAGACCAAAACATGAAAAATACAATTATTAATTTATAAGTCCTTGGTGTATTCCCACTAGTCATTTTGTCTGTCTTCTAAAACTTCAGGGACAGCTTGAGACACAGCCAGCATAGCAGCAGCCTTTCCACATATCAACTGGGTTCAAGACATGAAATAGTTCTCATTTGTGTTTTAGGTTGCAAGAATTTCTTGAAAATTCTGGAAATATTAAAATTGATTTTAGAAGCTAAGTTAAATTTTTGCTGCAGTGTTAGAAGATGCTGCATTTCATTAACACACTGAATATTTCTATGTGTTCGTATTCATTCTTACAATGATTAAAAATATTTTTGCCAACATGTAGTTTTTTGTTCTATAATAAGCAAATGTTTATGCAGATATAATTCAACATTAATGAACTGTTTGGATGATCATTGCTGTAATGATTTTCTCTCTGATCTGGTCAAAAGTATATTGGGTATTAATAATTTGCATGAATTTTCCTGCTTCTGAAGGATTTCTTTACATTTCACTTTTTCAATCATTCCAGACCTGATGGAGACATTTTAGACATTTATAACATCAATAGTTATTGATCATATTTTTGCTTTACTTACACTCCCCAATGCATTTTGTAATATGAAATCTAAACTATCTAACATTAGCACATCTAGTCATTGGGACATCACTTCCAACTTTAAAAGGCCATGAACTGATAGCCTTCTTGGTTGTGTCATTAGGAAAATACACAGTTGAAAGATGCTGGGAAACATCATAAGAAATAAGGTGTGTTCTTGAATATCTTTTAAATATTATCAAGCAAAAGTTACACCTCCAAATAACATTAGAAATTCCAAAGACCTTTTGTGTTAAAAGGTCATCCCCAAGTCACATCTTAGCATTTTTCTGTGCTTGTTGATATGTGGGAGGCTCCTTGAGGACTCTCGTACTGTTATAATAACATTCAGTGTAAAATTAATGTATTATTTTATTTTGCTGTAATTGGAATGTCAAATACAAAAATAAAGGAAAAAGAAACTCTTGCTGCATTTCAAATTACTACATTGCTTAATTATTTTATAATTTCAAAATTTACCAAAAGAATGCCTAAGGAAAAGTACAATTGCTAATGTAATGAGCTTAATAACAACTAAAGGAATGGTAAACATAAAACAAAGCTTGGATGGCTTACATATTCTAATCATAAGTCTTACCACTGTGGGATTTGTAGCTGATATGTGTCATGTGTTCAGAAATCATTCATGCAAGCCCTAGTAAATTTGTGTTCTAACATGTTTAATAACTAAGAAATCATAAGAGATAGAAACATTTTGCTGTTTATCAGTAAAAGCAACCCTTCAGATTTTTTAGGAGAAATATTATTGTATTACATTTTAAACAAAAACAGATTAAAAACAAATAGAAAAATAACTATTCAGATATAAGAAATTATTTCACATCTCCACTATAGCATATGACATAAACATGATTAAAAGAATCAAGTAGATGTTTCCTAGGTGTTTTGTTTTGTCCAGTTTGGTTTGGGTACATTTTTGCATGTGTGCTGCTAGGGAACAAACATAACTTTTCCTAGATGAGACACACTGCACCTATGTGTGATCTGCTGTGATCTATTACTTCAGATCAATCAAATATTTCAAAATAGTCTATAGGGAGAAGTTCAATGTTCTCCCAAATCATCATGTTTGAGTTGATAGATATCCCAATACCATGACTTCAAAACTGAACTTATATTGAAATGTCATAATGTATGTACCAAAAATATGCAGTTATTATGTATAAATAAAAAATAAGTCAAAAATCATATTGCCTCTATACTACCTAAATTCCCATACTTCTTACTACAGTGTGAGCATCATCATGTCCTTTTGTCTCTAAAATAACTTAAAAGTTTTCTAGCTGGTTACCCCTCTCAATTGTATATGCTGGAAATATCATCTCTAATGGAGCATGTGAAGGAGGTACTGAAGTCATGATAACTGTTTTCATGTGAAGACTAATGCTGCTCAAAAGGAAATTTATGACAGGATATGTATTCTTTCACCATAGCAGGACATAAAATTTATGTGTTTTTTTTTCTTTTCTGTAGGAAAAAAAAATGGCTAATTAAATTGTTTAACCAGTATTTATATTATCTTTAATTGGTCAGCTGTGTTAATCCTTAACCTGCCATTATAAATGAATACACACAAACACCAGGTGGATCTTAACAAACCTAGGCCTGGGTTGTTCAATCCTAGCCCATCTAAGCTAGCTCATAATTCTTATACCCAAATATGACCCCATATATACATACGTCCCTTTGGACTATTATTCTCCATGCTAAGCCAATGTTCCAGGCCAGGTGGAAGGATCTTCTTTAATCTACCCCATGGTGTGTCTTCTTTGTTTACTCCTGGCTTTCCTCTGGCCTTCCTCTTTCCAAGATGCTCTGTCTCTGAAAACCCCTAGTCGTGCCTACCTCTGTCTTTGCCCAATCTCCAGGCCTCAGCATTTATTTAACCAATCAGGGTCAATTAAGTAACAGACAGCAAATAGGACCAATTAACATTTAGAATTTAGAATGATTAACACCACTCCATCACTTTTCTGTTTTGTTTTTTTGTCTTCTACCATCTGAAGACTGGACAAGAGACCTCTGCTGGATGACAGATGATAATGTTTTGATTTCCTGTGTGCCAAGATGACAGCTTCCTTATAAGTGAACGTGTACCCACACCAGAACAAGATGAAGTGCTTTGATTTTGGTGTCCATAGTTATTTTCATCATATAGTGCTTCTGAACATAAAAACCTCAAAACACAGTAATGTCAAGAAACTCAAGGCCACCAGTCTCCTGACTTTCACCAATCTCATCCTTTCTTAATATCTAAAGAAGGAGCAATTCCTAATTATTCACCAAATTTAATTATTGTATTTTCATTGTGAGCTGAAAAACTTGACCAAAATGGATCACAACGATGAAAAATTTATTTTTAAAATAATTTCTTCGTGTTCAAAAGTAGTCCTGGTTTAAAAAATAGCAATAACTCATACAGAGAGGAAGTATGAACTGCAAGTCTTCCCATGGCCTCTCCAAGTTTAATTCTTTGAGACTTGACAGAACTAAGTACCACTTATAACTGTAACCCAAGTTTCAAAACACATGAAATAAGGATAGTAGCATATTGTAGCAATACAATGATAGTGTTCCATTTTTCTGTTCTTGAAATATGTAAATATGGATAGGTTTTAAAGTATTGGTTGAAAGTTCAAGGTTTGATGCTAGCCCTGGTAGGAATCACATGACCTATATCATCAGTGATATGAAGAGGGTGAGGGAAAGAGATAGCATCTAAATATAAGAAGCAAGACTATGTATTGGGGAACAGACTTCTTATTTTTATTCAAGCAGTTCTTATGAACCTATTCAGAGTCTCATAAGCTTCCGCAGTCCCCAATGAGTTCAGCTACAAAAAACCTACTCAGTTTCCAGTTTTCAAAGGACACTACCTTTCATATTGTTTTACTAGTGACCAAACTTTCAATTCATGATCTCTCAGGAGACAAAACAACTAAATAACAGTAGTTAAGTTCCTAATATTCATTTCAAGCGTCACTGAGGGAAAATAAATATAACTCCAGCATTAAGTATAGGAAGTCAAAGACTCTTTCTAACAAAGAATTTATGTGCAATAGAGAGTGTTGGAAGCAGAAGGAAACTCCACTGGGGAAGAGGAAGGAAAGAAACAAAATCCCTCAGTAAGGGATAAAAGTTTGCCCAAGAAAAGGGGGAAACCCTCAGGTACTCACTAAAGACCAATGAGAGAGAAGAGCATAAGGATCCAGACAATTTTTTTTATTTCATGTAAAGAAAGAGAATAGGGAAAGGGTGACGATGGCTTGGGATAAATTGTGTGTGTGTGTGTGTGTGTGTGTGTGTGTGTGTGTGTGTTTGTTATCACCATTATGGCTTAAAAATCAAACGACTGGGATAGAGGAGTATAAGGGAAACTAGGAGAACAAAGCAATGAGATAAATAGAGGAAAAAAGTAAGGAGAGGAGATGAGGGGAGACAAGAGGCAAAGGTTGAATGGCCCAGCATTGATAAGAAGAGGAAAGGAGAGAAGTGAACAGAAAGAAGAGTGGGGGCACAGCAACTGATCTATACACAGAACTTGAAATTCGGTTTCTATTCTAAAAACTTACCCCAAGCTACAGGGTTCTTGCAAAGACTAAGAGAAGAAAGAGGGAGGGACCCTGTTTATCCTTCAGTCAATAGACTGCATAGTGGAGCTGCGCTGTGAAAGTGTGTGATATCTCACACACTTGTGTTTCATGTTCCCCAGAGTTGCAATAAGAATCAATTTTTAGCATATTCTGATATTGTAGACATTGCAAAACACGAACAGTGATCATGTTTCGGAGGATGACCTGTTACAATTTATGTCTCAAATAAACAAACTAAAAACTGACAGCATTGTAATGATAAACCAACTTTGAATGAGATAAAATGCATCTAGAAGATTTATTTTTGGAAAAAATAAATAATTTTTATGGTGAAAGAAGAGGTGTTGTTAGGTTGATTTCATTAGTAGTTGCTTTAAATGCTGTTCTTCAGGTGACTGAATGAAGTTGTATGCTGCTTAGTCTTGCTTAAGTACTGAGTCTTTGTAGGCATCTCTGATAAAATATAAAATTTTGCTGTTTATCTAAATCTAACTTGAGTTACAAATGCAGGAGAATTGTTTACTTTATTTTGGTTTTTATTTCAAATCTACCACAGAATGAGTATTGGGGTCAATGTCCTGTTTTAAAGCACACTGTATTTATACATTGTTCTTGGATGCACAGATTTATAACACTTAAGTCTTCAATGTCTTCAAGATTCAAGGGAAAATTGAATTTCTTATTTCGTTTTGGATTTCTTTTGCTTGTCTCAACAATTGGGTCTGCAATTTCAGACTCAGACAGACTTGGTGACCCACACTGATCACCTCAGCATTTGCAAAGCCATGAGAGGGAGATCACAAACTCAAGACTCACTCTAGCCATACAGTGCACTGTGTGCACTAATGATCACACTCGGCTACACAGTAAGATCTTGGGAAAAGAAGGCAGAGATCAGAGAGAAGAAAAGTAAAGAGAAATACACTGAATCTACTTTCAACCTTGGGAGACTTGACTTCTTCAGACTCTCTCCTTTAAGGCTGGCCAAATTATTTTTGACAGATAAAATTTGTAATAAGTCTTTGGGCACAAAGCGCACTTACTATATCTTTACTTTCAGTTTGCTGCTTCTCCTAATATTAAGCTTTTGATAAATATATGAAATTAGCAAGCAAAGACAGACAAATGGATTTGTCCTTTTTCAGTATTGGAAGATAATTTACCTTTTTTTCTGAGCAAATTGCCATGAGATAGACATAGACTTGAAATAAGTCATACCTCACTCCAAATAAAATTTTCTCCAACTCTAATTTATGATACAAATTTGGATTTTAAGAAGAATTTTAGCTCCCTTCCTTTCAAATTCAAATTCTATCTGAACATAATCTTCATTGTTCAAATATTGCTTTCTTTAATGACTGTAAATTGACATTGCATTTAGTTGGAGTCTTGACCATGAATAAAATTGCTTGACTAAAGCAAAGACAAAGTTCAGAAAGGGAACTTCAAAGGGACAAAGCCTTTTGACATCCTCTTCACACAGAAGACAATCTTTGTTCACAGTGGCTAATTGCTATCTACACTCCAGGGGAGAAATAGGGGCAACTGCGCATTTACAAACAAGGTAAAACTATGGTATGATGAAAGGTTCTAGTATAAACTTAGGATGCTCATTTATGTTTGACCATATAGTTATTTAACAATAAAAAATTAAGTATGAGACATTCCATGATATAATGCTCTGTAAAGTTCCTTGCTATATATGTAAAATAGTTATATAAATTAAATAATTGTGTAATAAATAATCACTTTGAATTATGAGAAGAAATATACATTTTGATAGAATGATCCTTTAGCTAAAACTTAATTTTAGGGTCCTTCAAAGATTAAAAGTTAAAATGTAGAACGAAAAACCTTCACTCTTTCAATAAGAATTACTTCCCTCCATGGCTCACAATAATTCATTACTATAAACTGTTATTGATACAGTCTGAAAGTCACATGGTATGAGAGTTAGTCTCCTTTAAAGTTACATATCGTTTCTGCAGACACCAGCTGTTTAAAACAAAGTGTGAAGTTCGATAAAAAAAATAACTTAACAGAAAAAAAAACCTGTGCATTTTCTGCCACATTTCCACATTACATCTCAATAACCCACTGTTAAGAAAATGTCAAATAATAAACACACATCTTCAGAGGTGAGAATTGTCAAGGGTCTTTTTCTTCTCCTCTTTAATAAAACAGTACCTGCATAGCTTTCTTGTTCTGTACAAGGACCTTACTTTCTTACATTCCAGAGAATTATTATTTTTCTCATGAAAGGAGTCAATAAAAAAGTGCATAGCTACATTAAACTCTGGGAGTGTCAGCGTTAGATTGAAAACTAAGACTTTCTATCAAGGTTTTTCTATGAAGATGAATTGTGGCTATGTGGGAAAGAATATTAACCCTGCTCCATACTTAGTGTAGATGAGGGAAACTCAGCTGTTGGCAATGAACAGAGCAGCTTGATTTCATTAAGTTGACTGCACTGAAATTCCTCCAAATATCTCATTTTAAAATTCCTGCTGGAAATTCTGTCTGGCCAATATGAAGTGTCCACAAATTCAAATGAATTCTAACACCATTTTCTCTGATTACAATTATATTCACTTTCCACAAGAAGTATCGTGTTCTTCAATGAAAATCATTGTAGTGAAAATGGGAATGGTAATATCCTGTAAGCTGAAACTGCACCTCAGATGCCACAAAACCTCAAGTCTCGGGAACTTAGAAATTGGTAAAGAATCCAACGTGTGCTCTGATTTAGTGCCCAAGATAACAATCACCTCACTTATTTATATTTCATTTATACCCTGAGACCTTGATTTTAAATTGCATTTCTTCTCAAGAGATTTTTTCACCCAATGCCCCAAATTCTATTATTTATAAACAATATTAGAAATTAAACATTTTCTAGAAAGAATAAAATAGAAACAGATTTTAGATTAGGCATATTCCCTCATTATTCTAATGGAAGTGCAATTAACCTAAAATTATCATCACAAAACTAGGAAACAGAAAATAACAGAAAAGGCCAATAGCACACCAATTAATCCCATATCTTGGAAAATCCCTGTGTGAACCATCCCATTCTCTTTGTAAAAGACAGAAAGTTTCTATTAATATAGCAGAATAATTACATCTCATGAAGTACACTTATGAAGTACACGTCCTTGTAAGCCACTTCCTTCACTTAGTGTCATATTTGTGAAATTAACCCACAATATGACATATTCCTGTGTTTATTTGTGCTTAGAGATTTTCAGTATTCCATTTTATGGTTTTTGCACCTCTGCCTTGTTCTATTGCAAATGGTTATTGGGGAATTTTTTTAATTAAAGGCTATTTAACCCTTTGTTAAAATCATGAGATGAGTATTTTGCTGTGCAGGTATGTGCATTTATATAGAATAAATGTTAAGAATGAGATTCTAGTTTATATTTCCTTTTTATGCCCATTACCAAGTGGGTCCTATAAAGCAGCTGCACTCTTTTGTGTGCTTATCTACAAGCAATATATTTTGATTTTCTCTACCCACTCTGATGAATATTGCCAATTTTTTTATAAAGTTAAATGTTGTATAATGTTAAGTGCTATATGACTTGTCAATAATAGCTAATTATACAGATTTTATGCTTGTCAATAATAGCTAATTATACAGATTTTATGCTTGGCTTTGTTCGTCCTACTGAACCTTTAGGTTCTTTGTGTGTTCTAGATAAAAAACAGCTGTTCTAGACAGCACCTTCAACCACTAGCAGTATAGTGTTTTGCTATAATTCAACATGTTCATACATTTATGGTAAGTAGTATGTTTTAAATACAGATTAATCATCTACTTTTTGATCACAGGTTCCACCTCTGTCTTTGCTTGTCTGTATTTAAAATTTTACTTTTTTAAATTTTTTGTATTACAATTGTCATTCACCTAATTAATAATTTCCTATATGCCTAATTATTTAACCAAGCAAATGCACTGTAGTATTCTTGTTATAGAACAAGAAAACTTTCATAATAATTTACTGAGCAGCTAATATCCACATATAAGTGAATACATGCCATATTTATTTTTTTGACTGTGTTTCCTCCCTCAGAATGATTTTATTTTTATTTTTAGTTTCATCCATTTGCCTGCAAATTTCACAATGTCATTTTATAAAAGCTGAGTAATACCCCATTGTATAACAGTAACATGGTTTCTTTATCCATTCTTTGGTTGAGAAATGCAGTTCAGACTCCACCTCCTTCCCTGTTATGGCGCAATCAGCCTGTGGATCCTGACCTGGCATAGCATCGCAGGATCTGTGGATCCTGACCTGTTATAGCATCAGGTTCTGTGGGTCCTGACCTGGCATAGCATGGCAGGATCTGTGGATCCTGACCTGTTATAGCAACAGGATCTGTGGATCCTGACCTGGTATAGTATCAGGATCTGTGGATCCTGACCTGGTATAGTATCAGGATCTGTGAATCCTGACCTGTTATAGCACTGCAGGATCTGTGGATCCTGACGTGGTATAGCATCATAGGATCTGTGGATCCTGAGAGGGGAAATAAGGGCAGGAATGGCTGGGGGTGAAGGAGACTTCAGACAGCACTGAGCATAAAGAGAACAGACTCTCAGGAGGCAGGCTTTAGTGAGACAGCTCATTTACTGGGGGGAACAAAGGCTATTCAAACCTTTGAGGGATAAGTAGGGACCATGGGGTGGGTATAACATTATTGTTTTAGGCCAGGATACTGGGGATGCCTCATTTTCATGTGAGGAAATTTAACTTGGCGGTTGAACTATGTGACAGATGTGGGGAGAAAAGTCCCCAGGGGCACAGGGCTATGTGCCTTGCAACATGCAGGCACACGACAGGGGTGAGATATCTTTCTCCTAACAATCTCAGGATGAGATGTCCAGGGTTTGGTTCAACATGCCTTAATCTCACTCGTAATCTGGGCCAGCTTCCCCCAATCTCACATCTCCCAAGCCCCACAAAGCAACATCTAGGTTGTTTTCGGTTTCTGGCTATTATGAATAAAGCCACAAGAAACATAGCTGAGCAACTGTCCTTGTGGTAGGATGGAGCATCCTTTGGGTATACGCCCAAGAGTGGTATAGTTGGTGGTGCCCAAGAGTGGTATAGTTGGTGGTATGCTTGAAACAGATTTATTATCAGTTTTCTGAGGGAGCACCATATTGATTTTCAAAGTGACTGTACAAGTTTGCACTCCCACCAGCTATGGTGGAGTGTTCTCCTTGCTCCCCATCCTCTCCCTCATGAGCTGTGATTTGTGTAATTGATCTTAGTCATTCTGATGAGTGTAAGAAGGAATCTCAAAGTAGTTTTGATTTGCATTTCTCTGATGGCTAAGGATGTTGAACATTTCTTTAAGTGTTTCTCTGCCATTTGAGATTCCTCTATTGAGAACTCAGTTTAGATTCGTATCCTGTTTTTGTAAATTGGATTGTTTGTATTTTTGTTATCTAATTTTTTGAGTTCTTTAAATATTTTGGATATTAAACCTGTATTAGATGTGGAGTCAGCCATAGTCTTTTCCCATGCTCAGGCTGCCTCTTAGTCTGATTCGAATGTTCTTTGCTCTATAGAAGAAAAAAAAATATGCAAATCTTTTATATTAATTGGGGAGGAGACAAAAACCCTTGACCACAATCATGATTTAATCATTCGATAAAAGTCAGCATAGTGTAGGGCAACAAATTAGTAAAAACATAGCATTAGCCACAAAATGACAGTTCGGCACACCGCATACTTAGAGAGGCTAAATAGAATTGAAAAGAAAATATTATTCTCATTTACTCATTTTCTTTTCCTTGCCCCTCCCACCATGTGTGTGTGTGTGTGTGAGTGTGTGTGTGTGTGTGTGTGTGTGTGTGTGGTTGTGTTCATGTTTGTGGGTTGTAAATGTGTGCAGGTGCAAATGCATGCTAAAAGCCAACATTGGGTGTCATACCTCAGTATGCCACCCACCTTATTTCATGAGATAACATCTGACATTGGCTTGGATCTCATTGATTCTTGTAGCTTTGCAGGCACAGGAATCTACCTGTCTTCACCTTCACAGGTCTGGTATTCAATCATTCGCCACTTGCCAGGCTTTCTTACTTGCATCCTGGTACTCCAAACCAGAGCTCCATGTTTACAGCAAGTGCTTTAAGAATTGAGCTATCTTCATATCTCATAACTAACATTTTAAAACACCGTGGTCATTCATATTCCCAATAGCCTTATTCAGGGACATCTCACTGGGTCTCAAAGAACTACCATATTTAATTTATCAATTCACAAGTCATTCTGTTTAAATCTTACTATTTAACCATACTTTTAAAATACACATTCTTCACAGGCTGGTTTATTTAATTTTTAGATTTATGAGATTAGTCTGTGAGGGAGATTATGTACCACCTACTCACAGTCTCTCAGGACTCATATTATGAGTCAACTGTTGGCTGGTAAATTACCAGTTAGCAGTATCTACACCTGTGGTGGCACTTTTATTGGCCTTTCTGTTTTCTATATTTTCCCACCAAAAATACTGATTGTGTCATTTTCATTTATTTGATTCATGAGCATTAACACTCCATTTTAAAATAATTAAGCAACAAAATTTAACATCTGGTTTCCAACTTGGGACTTGAGGACAATCCATAGCACTGAAGAATTCTGTGAAGACTGTGATATGCTTAATTTTTTTTTCCTTTTTGAAAACTACAGAATTATGTAGACTTCAGAGAAAATTTTAATAGACTGAATATTGTATATATACATCAAAATATAAAAACTTTATATCAGTAACAATCCAGCCATCTAAGTGATTTAGATTTGTTACTGGATGTGTTTAAAAGAAATAAAAAGCAATGAAAATACTTTAATATATTTTAGTTAACACAGATGAAGTAAAAATGCCACCTAAGCATGCAATCATTCTAAAATTATTAAGAGAACATTTTACCATGCTCTTTTTTTTCATTTTTTTCCTTTATTTTTTATTTCTTCAAGTTACATCTCAATCGCAGTCCCCTTTCTATTCCCCCTCCAGTCCCACCCCCCCACCCTCAAACCCCCATCCTCTTCCCTTTTTTTTTCTTTTAAGTTTAAGGTATATCTTATTTCCCCCTACAGTTTCCCCCTTCAGTACAAGAAATGGTTCTTTCTCTTATAATAATAAATACAATACAGTACAACAGAGATAATTAGGCCACAGTTATGAAGGTTATATGGCTTAACATACATTCCCAATGTCCAGTCCATATGTATTTGGTACCTGACTTTAACATTCTACTATCTAACCATCTCCATGAGTTTAAAGGTCTATCTCTGACTCAACATTCATACTAACTTGCAACACAATTTTAA